>CAUYRT010101501.1:0-51883 GCA_963574885.1 Lepilemur ruficaudatus | reverse complement strand
TGGTGGGACATGCTTGAAAAGTAGTTGGGGAGCGGAATTAGGGGTCTCCATAGGGGAAAGGAATTCCTCTAAAACTGATTTATGTGATTAACTGTACATCTTAGTAAATTCACTAAAAATCATTTAATTGTACACTTAAAAAATATGTTGAATATGTGGGGTTAAATAAATATATTTATATAATTAATTTTACCTCTTTTTAAAAACTTTAAAAAAACAAAGAAAGAAATGGAAAGGGAACATGTAGTTTGTAAGATATAGACTCAGTTTCAAGCCCTGTTCTTGCTACTGGTTTCTTAGCTCGGTTAACCAAACAGAAACCCTCTCTACATTCTTCCTTCTTTCTACCCAGACCCCCTGGCCTGAGTTTGATACCCTAGCTTGGGCTGCTTCTGAATTTGCAGGTAAGAATTAGGGAAAGGAAGACAACACAAAGAAAATGCTGAAAAGTTGAGCCAGAGAGTAGCCAATTTTCTAACAGAAGCAAAGGAAAGTGTCACTGTGGGGCTCTGAGCCTAAAGACAAATTCCAAGAAAAATAAACTGTCCATGACGGATGGGGATATACACACCTACAGAGTGTGTAGCGCACCGTCTGGGGGATGGACATCCTTGAGGTTCTGACTCAGGTGGGGCAAAAGCAATATACACAACCTAAACATTTGTACCCCTGTAATATGCTGAAATAAATAAATAAATAAATAAATAAATAAACTGTCCATTGCCAAACCATTCAATTCCTTATGAAACAAATGTGAAAGAGACTTTATTCAAGTCAATGTTAAACAAGAGAAGTGAACTGACATTTGGGAAGTGCCTACTTTGTGCCAGACAATGTGATAAGCCCTATACATATATTTCCCATTTAAAGACATAGTCATCACAATGACTCAAAGAGGTACATGATAAGGGTCTAGTCGAGTAACCTGCCAAGGTAAGTACCATAGCCAATTTTTAAAAATGGAGCTAGAATTTGATTACAGATCTGTTCCCACCTAGCCAGGATAAGCCAGACCTTCAGGTACCTACACTCCGGCCGCACCTATGCTAACCATTGTCTGAATATTGTCGTACATTCCCATTTTAGTGCTCAAGTAATTCTTTGTATAGAAAGTTCTACTTCCTTGTATCTACCTGTTGAAAGTTCTATTTTTCAAAGCTCACTTCAAATGATCTCTTTTCAAAGGCTTGCTCTAGCCAGAGTTAATCTGGCCCTCCCCCATACTTCCACAGTTCTCAATTTAGACTTCTATTGTGATATTCATTACTGAATGCCTTGTAGTAGTTCTTTGATTTGTCTGTTTCTTTCATTACTAGACTGAGCAGACAGCTAACAAAGGCTACATAGGTTCTCAGTAGTTTGTGACATCTGTGATATTACCATTTATTTAAAGCTGTACCATGATATTCTTCAAAAAAATTATAGGGTAATCTTTTGTATGATATACTATATTCCATTGTATGGTAGAGTTATACAACAGAATATTATATAATCTTGAAAATAAATGAGCTATCTATACTCATTAACATGGATGAATCTCACTAATGTAATATTGAGCACTAAAAAGCAATTCTCAAAAGAATATATGATTATAAAAATTTGAAAACATGCAAAACTAAACAATATATTGTTCAGGGATGCATATGTACCTGGTAAGAGTATACAGAAAAGCAAGAGAATGATAAACTCATTTCAGGATAATGGTTATCTAGGAGGGAAGTGAGGGAAGAGTGTTGGTATCTGGAAAGATCACACAGGGGGGCCAAAAAGGTATTGGTAATGCTCTATTTTTTAAACTAGGTGGTGAATAAATAAAACCTTAATTGTTGGATCTCAACAAACCAAAATCTTAACCAAATGACTTTTTTTCCCCTCTAACTTTCAACTCTGAGGAAGAGGAAGTGAATGAAAAATGAACATTTTCATTTCAGGGATTTAATCAATGAGAGTAGCTACTAAAGGGTTTTCTGTAGTGAAAAAAACTTGGCATCAGAGAGACCTGGGTGTGAATCCTGGCTCTAAAAATGTAGTAATTGTCACAATTATGAAGGTTTTACACATAGAGAACTAATGTTCATAATAATGAACATAAATCACTCAAGATTGACAGTCATAGAATGAAGGCTTATAAACGATTGCCAGGTGTCGCACAGGCAGAAAAGGAGTCATTTAAAAAAGATTTTCAACAAAGGTTGAAATAAAAAAATATGCTTAACTTTGAATCAACCAAAAATATGGATTAACTAGAATTTCTCATTTCTTACGCATCATGCTGACTGAAATTTTACTATACTTTCATTTTTATTTATTATTTGAGAAGTGCATAAACACATGAATAGATACACACATATAAGCACAAATACTTTTCTGTGTTTTACAAGACTGGGATCATCTTATACATAATGTCATCACATTTTTCTCTCAATACTATGTCATGGATAGTTTTCCACATCACAGCATGTAGATCTACTTCATTCTTTTTCATATTTGCAAGGAATTCCATTATCTGAGGCTACCATAAGTTATTTGATGAGCCCCACACATTTAGCTCGTTTTGAAGTGTTTACTATCACAAGTAGTATTTAGTGATCATCCTTATATACATCTTTCTGCACTCTTGCTATTCTTTCTGAATGATAAATTCTTCAAAGTCTGATTAGTGGGTCACAGTATATGTGCTTTCTGAGTTTTGTTAGATTCTCACAAATGATGCTACAAAAGGTTGTTCTAATTCATATTTCCACTCACAGTGTACCCAAGTGTCAGCTTTCTCATATCCTTACCAACACTGGTTGTTATCAATTATCTTTTTTCCTTTTGCCAAATTAGAAAATGAAAAAATTTTAATTTTTATTTGCATTCTATATGTATTCTTGTTATTGAATAAGCTTTTCATATGTTTATTGGTAATATATAATTCTTTCATTTTTATGTGGAATGTGTTATCCATATACATTACATTTTGTAGGTACCGAAATATTATCTCCTATCCTATTGCTTTTCCGTTACTACTGTTTATGGGTGTTCAATTTATATGTTGTCAAATCTGTTCACTTTGTTTTCCTTTGGGGATTCTGGGTTTCATGCTTCACTTAGGATGGCATTCTATGTAACAAGATTTAAAACAAAAAAGACCTCACCTCTATTTTCCCCGAATCCCACTCCCTTTATTAATGATTGAATAATGCTGTCAACTCAGGCTTTGTCTGATTCTAGCAAGAGAATCAGTCCTTTGCACACATCAAGAGCTACTGCTGTTTATTTCTTTCTTTCTGATTCTTATTTATACTATATGTTTTAGAAATTACAAAGAATCCTTATTATAACAATTCAAATAATACAGTTGTTCATAAAGACAAAATTATGAACAACAACCTCTCTGCCTCCTCCAATCTTGTCACAAGGCAACTGATAATTTACTGTAAAGTGAATATCTTCCCATACCCGTCTCCAGACTCATAAAAATATATAAAAATATATAGACAAAAATAGACTTTGCACTTATTTTTTATGAAAATGGGATATTTTATATATTACACTACATTTTCTTATTTTATATAATGATAATAACATGGATGTTCCTTTAGGATAGTATATGCTTCTAAATCATTCTTTCAATATCTGGAAGTATTCTATGGTATAAAGGTACCATTGGTTATAGAAGTAAGGCCCTATTGTTGGACATTCAAGTTGTTTCCTTTTGTTGTTATTATTAACCCTACAAACAATGTCACATACATCATCCTTCTCACTACTCTTCCTAACCTAATGAAATCTTCTGGGTCCTGTTACTGCCTCCCTTCTTCTGACCTCCACTCCTATGTTTTGTTGGGAAAGTTTAGTATATTGAGTACATTTAGTGACAGGCTTGTGCTGTCCAGTATGGTAGCCCATGTGACTACTGAGTAGCTGAAATATGGCTAGTCTGAACTGAAAGTATAAAATATGTGTGGGATTGTTAATATTTAGTACAAAAGAATGTAAAATATCTCATTAACAATTTTTATATTGCTTACACATTGAAATGATAATACTTTAGCTATTTAAATAAAATATATTATTAAATTAATTTTTACTTATTTCTCTTTTTACTTCAAAAATGTGGCTACCAGAAAAATCTAAAATTACATATATGTAATTTTATATGTGCATTATATTTCTATTGGACAACACTGTACTAGAATATATTTCCCTTAAAAAATATCCTTTCTGTTTAAAGAATCCTAGTTTGGCACTTTATCCTAAGCAATCTGCCTTTCCATTTATATTTTAATTACTTTCCCAGAAAGCCATGTTCATTGCTCATCATTGTTTCTTCTGTCATCTGGACGTCTCTATTCTGATTTATTTATTTTTTTCTTTGAGTTTTTTCCTCAAATATTTTTTTCACTGGTGTATGAGAATGATACACTTTTGAATTCTTGCATGTCCTCAAACATCTTTCTCTGACCCAAGTGGGTGAATGATATCCTGATTCAGTAATAATAAGTTGCTTGGTCTGCTCTCTTTCTCTCTTGGAAATTTCTAGATGCTATTCTATTGCTTTCTAGTTTCCATGATATAGATGAGAAAACCAATACAGTCTGATTACTTTTTTTTTCTTTGTAGATAACTTAGTCTTTCTGCCAGGAAGCCTAAAAGATTTTATTTTATCCTTGGAGTTCAGAAAGTTTATCAGTGTATGTTTCCATGTAGAACAAAGTACCCCTCTTTTATGTATCATTTTGCAGACCAGCTTTTGGCTTTGTTAATTCCACATTTAAATTTTGTAATTAATTTTAAATTATATCTTTATTAGTTTTATACAACTGCTTAAGTATATAATATATATAAAATCTATATATACTTTTTTGTTTCCCTGAGTTGAAAATTTTTTTCAATATTTCTTTAAATTCACTTAACACTATAAATTTTCCTTTGTGTATATTTTTAGCCACATCCCTACATTTTTATGAAGTAATATTATTTTTGTTTATTTTTAAATTATTTTAAATTCTGTTCTAATTTCCTCTTAGATCCAGAAATTATTTACAAAAAGTATTTTACAGTTCAAAGTTTTTTGTTTCTGTTTACTTTTTCTCATCTTTTAATTATTGATTTCCAGCTTTATAGAATTCTTCTCAGAGAATGTGACCTGTCAGTTTTCCACTTGAGAATTTATTAAGGTTTTCCTTGTGGCAAAGTACATGATCAATTTTTGTAAATGGTCCAGGGGCACAAGATATGAATCTGTGTTCTTTTGCATTAGAGTATATAATTCTATTTATTTGTCAAAACATTAGGTTAAAATTCATAACTATATTTTTCAAATCCTTTGTACTATTATTTTTTACCTACTTACTTTTCAAATTCTGAGAGAGTTGTATTCCACAACTGTCACTATAGCTTTAGCAAATCCTTCATGTATCATTCCAAATAGTTACATACAATAAATATTTGTTCAAGGAATGAATCCCTCTAGGTTCTGTTTTAATGCTTTTGGCCTTAAATGCCACTTTATCTGATATTGGCATCCTTACCCTATTCTCTATTGAAAATTTCCTGGTATATCTATGTCCATTCCTTTATTTTGAAACATTTTCCTCATTTTGTTGAATGTTTGTCTCTTATATGTGTAGCTAAAATTGGTAAATCTGAGAGTTTTGTCTGGGAATAAAAGATGTCAACCCATTTCCATTATTGTGACAAACACAATGTCTTAATCAGAGTATAACAATTTATGTTTATTTTTGTGGTAGGCAGAATAATGCTGACAGAGATTTCCATACCCTAATCCCCACAACACGTGGATATGTTAGGTTACATGGCAAAGGGGCATTAAGGTTTCAGATGGAATTACTAAGGTTGCTAATCAGCTGACCTTAAGATAGGGAGACTATTCTGGATGATTTGAGTGTGATTTGAGTATAATCACAAGGGTCCTTAAAAGTAGAAGAGTGAGGTAGAAGAGAAGAGTCAGAGGAGATATGATGTTGAAAGAAGGGCCAAAGAGATATAAAATTGCTGGCTTTGAAGATAGAGGAAGAGGCCACGAGCCAAGGAATGCAGGCAGCCTCTACAAACTGGAAAACGTAAGAAAACAGATTCTTCTATAGAGCCTTCAGAAAGGAACACAGCGTTGCTGACACCTTGATTTTTGCCCAGTCAGACTCATTTCAAACTTCTGACTTCTAGAACCATGAGACAACTAATTTGTGTTGTTTTAAGCCACTAAATTTGTGGTAATTTTTTACAGTGGCAATAGAAAACTAATGCTATATTGTAAAATGTAGATAACAGTATGTTTCCAAATTACTAGAGGTAGTTAATGGTCAATGGGGGAAAGTCAATTTAAAAATTAAATAAAGAAATTTATATTCTTCTATTATTTATTCTTATTTATATTTCTTTATTTAATTTTTGAATTGACTTTTTCTCCATTATCTGCCCCTTCTCAGCAATCTGCAAATGTACTGGTATCGTTATTTTATAACATATTTTAATCTAAATTAACAAATCTTCCAGTTATAATGTCCCATTCTTCAAGCACTCATACATGTGAAGTCTTACTATCCTTTTAATTTATAAGCAACAGATAACATGAGGATTAGACCTAGGGAGTGGGTGGCAGGAAATAGCTGAAATTTATTTCACTTTCACCTCCTCTTTTCTACTGTCCCTTTCCTTTATTCCCAACACTCTGCCCCCAACTAAACATGTACTGTTCAAGGCTCTCCACCATAGAGCTTCATCCCAAGCATGACCTTCCCGGTGAATACCTTATATTTAGATCCAATTTTCCTATCTCGCCCCTTAAGAGTTACTCATTGTGTGTTCTGTTTTCTCAGAGACTATGACATTTTGGTATGTAAACCAATGAACAATTTCATGCTGTTAATGAAGTCAAAACTATTTATATGCAGGACAATGGCTTAACCTTTTCGAAGTGGTTTTGCTTTCCAGAAGGAGACGATAACTCAACCCAAAGAAATGACTATTTGAGGCTGGGATTTCCACACATTGTGGCAGGCTATATAGGGAGGCATTTGCAGCCAGGATGGGGAAGGAATATCCATGCCATACTTTACCATGCACTTATCTAAGCGGGCTCCTGCTCTACCTGTGCGAAATCAAACAAGTAACAACAGAGTATGAACCACCGAACAAGCTAGATATCCTGGCCATAGAGGCTACTGTGCCTCAGGGCAGCTCTAGGGCAACCACGTGAACAGATAATTGGGCCTGTGAGCTGACAAAACAACTTGTACCCACACCATTAAACAACTGTAGTTCACTTCAAGTCTAGCAGACATTCCATTATTTACTGCTATAAAATAAACTCTATAAAACTTATAAATATGGAGACAGAAAAAATTTAACATAATGCTTCATAGGACACCTTATATCACAGAATGCTAATAAAAACTTTTTTATATTATAGGAATATATTTTAATAATGTTGTGCTTACGAATAATTATACTTTGAATGATTTTCATGAGAGAGATATTTTCCTATACCTCCTTCAATATTATGACTGGATTTTCTCTTCTAACCTATATTAGGTTAATAAATTACTTGGATTTTAAAGGCTATGGTGAATTATAGACTTAACTAAAACATGGACTTTTAAACTGGCTTGCATGCTTCCACATTAGCAGAATTTAACTGCCATTATGAATTACTTATTAATTATGCTATTTATGTTTTATACGCAAACTCTCATGAGACTTTTAACGTGTTTAGCATGTTTCCCTTTTTCCTTCATAAATATTCAAAATATGTGTGTGTGTGTGCGTGCACTACCCTGGGTCATACTTTAAAATGGAAAAAATAAAGTAAGTGTACAGTTTGATATCATTTACATAATTGTTAAATCATTAAAAATAAACAAAGCAAGGAATAAATGAAGAAATAAAACTCACTTAAATATAGCTAAGGCTGTCAAATGAAGTTTAAAAGTGTGTAACTGAGCCTAAATTTTCTTTTCTTTCTTTATTTTTTACTTCAGCATATTATGGGGGTACAATGCTTAGGTTACATATATTGCCTTTGCCCCACCCAAGTCAGAGCTTCCAGCATGTCCATCCCTCAGACAGTGGGCACTATTAGGTGTGTATATATCCTTCTCCTCCCCCACACCTGCCCAACATCCAATGAATGTTACTAGTATATGTGCAAATTTTCAACACTGAATCATAACTTTGGAAATGAAAGGGGGTTTTCAGACTATCTGGTCTATTGGGCAAGAAATTCAAATTTCTACATGGGCCAGGTAAGTAATATTAATAATGTAAATGAGTGAAGTAGGTCAGATATGACACCATGGATTGGTGGGAGCTGTGGAGACCCAGACAGTTCATGCTCTAAGAGAAGTGATGCTGCTCAGCTTCAGCTGGTTATTGCCACATGGGAGCACAGGCCTAAGGTTGCTAGACTTTGCAGTACTTTGGGACAAATTGGAAATCACTGATTTTATATGAAACTTATTACTTTTAAAATGTCTAAAAGACAATTAGTGTACATGGGATGCCAGATTTCAATCTCTGATCAAGCTCAACACTCTTATTTTACAGAAAGGAATATGGAAACAGAGTACGTCACTTAAGTGCTGGCCACATGTAGTAGAAAGAACGTGGTGGAATTTGAACTTAGGTAGATCTGAGTTACAATTCTAACTCTGTCACATAACCACTAGGTTACCTTAGGCAAGCTTTTAAAACTTTCTGAGTTTCCATTTTCCTTTACTTAAAATGAAGATAATACCTATCACATACGGTACTTGTAAAGATTAAAGTGCCTATCAGTTCATGAGTGGATTAATAAAATGTGGTATATGTATACCATGGAGTACTACTCAGCCATAAAAAGATGCATTAATACCTTTTACAACAATCTGGATGGAACTGGAGACCATTCTCCTAAGTGAAGTATCTAAAGAATGGAAAAAAAAAAACACCACATGTACTCACTATTAAATTGGAACTAACCAGTGAGCACACACATGCACAGAGGGAGGTAAAACTCAGTGGAAATCAACTGGGGGGGAGGGGCATGGAGCAGAGAGGCAAAAACCAACTGAATGGGTACAGTGAACACTATTTGGGTGACGGGCACACCTTTAGCCAGGACTTGAGCATTACAAAGGTGTTCCATGTAGCCTAAAGCATTTGTACCCTCTCAAATATTTTGAAATACATAAAAAGTAATATGTGGTGTTCTCACTCACTGTGGGAGCTAAATATTAAAAACAAATGATCTCATGGAGACAGAGAGTAGAATGATGGTTACTAGAGGCTGGGAAAGGTAGTGGGGAGGAGAGAATAAAGTAGGGATGTTTAATGGGTACAAAAATATAGTTAGTTTGATAGAATGAACAATATTTGATAGCACAACAAAATGACTGTAATCAACAATAAGTTAGAGTATACTTTAAAATAACTAAAAGAGTGGAATTGGCATGCTCCTAATACAAAAAAATGATAAATTCCTGAGGTGATAGCTACCCCAATTACCCAGATTTGATTAATCAACATTGTGTACCTGTATCAAAACATCACATGTAACCCTATAAAGATATACAACTATTATGTAGCCACAATAATTATAAATAAATAAATGTAACATATGGGAAATGCCCATGGTGGATTTGGGCACATGGAGATATTCACTCTTTTTGAATCTTTTCACCACTTATATGTCTCTACCCTGCTTTATAGATATATTTTTTGAATAGCAATTCTGTATACCTGGAATTCTATTCTGCCCCATTTTCTACTAGAATGTAAGTTTACGTGATGGTAGGCAATATGTCTACTTCTTTTCATTGCTATATTCCCAGTGCTAAAAGTACTGTCTGACACATAATAAGTGCTCAATAGATCTAAGCTGGATGAATTGTTTAGTGATTTTAACATTGACTCCTTCCCTTTCATGAATGAACAAATGCAAGTGCATATATGTATATGTTGTCCAAGTTCATAAACCGAGTTAATGTTGTACCTGGAACTAGAATTCACAAGTTCCTTCTCTATGATTATTTTCATTGCTTTATTGAAGTCTGCCAAAATTATGCAATATTCTTCATGGACATACTGCTCTTCCGGGTTTATAGAGAATGCAACTTTGAGGTATTCGAATAGCCTTTCAAAGGCAGTCTATTACTTACACTTCTACTGAATTTGATGGTTAAAGGCACTTGTAGTGCTCTATTGATTCTTTTAGGTTTTCATCCCAACAAAATGGACTGTTAGCTAGCTTTATGAATCATAATGACAATAATTTTACATATATAGCATATTATACTTAAAAATACTGCCAAATGAACACTCATAACTACAAGTTTTAGTTGAATCTCACATTAACCCTATGAAGTGTATGGGGTTGGAACTATTTTCCTCATTTTACAGAGATGTCAGAGACACCCAGTGATAAGCAACTTACCTAAAGTCACAGTATGAATAACCAAAAAGCATAGCAATAAACCATAGTTCTAAGGTGGCATTTTATATTCATAGGACTTATCCAAGATTCTCCCACTATAGCTACAATTACTGCATCCTACAATCTGGATATTTTTTCTTCTCCTTGCCACTTACATAAAAATTCACCTGTCCTGGGTACTATCTCTTATCTTGGTTGTCACTTACACTTTTATTTAATACTAATCCAACAAATTTTATTAGCCAAGGCTTAGTGAGTGATACAAGAATGAACAAACTAAGGACTTTCCTTAAAGAGCTTTTAGACATCAGTGTAACATTTTTAGTCTGGCTAAAATATATGTCCCTTGCAAGAGGTGTTATGCCTTAAGTGACTATATAAGGAGGGAAAAGGTGAAGATTCTGGTGCTAATCTAATATAGTGATGCTCAAGTTTGGCTACTTATTAGAATATTCCAGGGAGCTCTGGGACATACCAAAGCTAGGCTGGAGTCTGGGCAGTGGACTTTTTGAAAGTTCCTGTAGGGATCCTAATGTACAGCCAGGATGGAAACCATTGATCTAAAGGGGATAACTCACACTGTATGGAAATAACTGAGGAAAGCAAAAGACAAATAAATAAAGACATATTTGACTTTCTTTTCCCTTGGAGTGTCAGTCATTTAGTTAACTAGTTCTTGATACCAATAATATTTAAAAGGTTTTCATTGAACCAGTAGCTTTCCTGTGTCTTGAGCTCCAATTTTTTAAAGAAAATTCTTCCCTCATCTCCTTTGCCCATTTAAATCTAACAGTCAATTTCCCTTTGATGATGATATAAATCTGATCAAGTTTATATTTACAAAGTTTGGCAGAGAAATACCCAAGTGGATCCCAAGTGGATGAGTCAAAATTGAAATAACTGTCTGTTTTTATGTATAATTCAGGTGAAACTTGATTTATGCCCTGAGTTCTCTGCATTGCCCATCTTCTTATGCTAGTTTGCTTTTATTTTAGATGGCACTTCTTTGCCCTTCTATTTTCAGCTATATCCTAGGTTTGGGGTCGTCCATCTAGATTATTTTGGTTTATTTATCTTTTCCTGTAATTTACAAATACTGTTTTTCTTAAAAAAATAAAGCTCTATCTTTTTTTTCCATATGCTCTACTTTTCCTACAATAAGAGTTTCCAGGATGTTCTAACAGCTTTAGAAGAATAAAATTTGAAGGTAGGTCTAATATAAGGGAATGACAATTCCTTAAAGAACTTCTGTAGAGATCGAAGCAAATGTGAGAGAGAGACAGACAGAGAGAGAAAGAGGGAGAGAGAGAGAGGAGTGAGAGATTTTTGCCAATGCATTGTCCTCCAGCCTTGAACTCTAACTCTTACAATGGAATCTAGGATTTTGTTGGGAATGGCCTGCATGACTTCTTTGAAAGGTGAGATTGAGATCAAATATGTACTTATTCTATTGCTATGGTAATATTTGTATATCTTTCTTTTCCCTCTCCAATCTGTCAGGTGTATCAGTACCATATTCATCTTCTTAAAATACCCCTTCAATGATCATGCTATATTCTTACATTGCATCTACCAAAGGCCCCCTATTTCTTAATTTATTGAATTCAAAATATTTGGCATGGTTTTCAAGGTCCTTTGATAATCTGTTCCTACATAACTATTTGCTATTGATTTCAAATATGGCTTTCATATCAGTCAAGCTGATCTCCTTGTCGTACCATAAAAATACCAGGTTTCTTTTTGCCTTCTTCTGAATTGCTCTCAATTTGCATATATCTTTTTTTTTTTTAACTCAGTCTCTTTAAATCCTACCTATCCTTTGAGTTTTAGGATGAGTTCCAATTCCTTTATGAAAAGTTCCCCAATCTATTGCTCTAATTGATCCCCCCTTTTCTAAAATCTTAAAGTACTCATCCTCCCCCCATGTGACATTTGATTAAATATAGCCTTGCCACTATTTTAGTTACTTTAAGTATGTCAGCCCTGTAAAGTACCTGAGGGGATTGTTTATGCTTTTTCTCTTACATCTTCCTTGTTTCTAACTTGGTGCTAGGCACATGGTTAAGACATAATAAATATTTGCTAACTGGTAACTGCTGCTAGTGTTGCCTAGTAGCCTGGGTGTATAGACATTGCCAGTTCTGTCAACAGAGGCTGCGGAAATTCTGCCAGAGATTATGTCTGCATAAAAATAAGCCTCTGGCATAAATTGCGATAACTGCCACTAGAGAATTCATCTGCAGGAAAGGGACCTCAGGCATATTACTTGGTGCTCTAGGAGGCTCTTACGCCAGGTTTTCCACTGTTATAATACAGCTAAGCCATGTGCTAATGTGATGATGTGAGTCTCTCCAATAATTCACCGTAAATCTCTACCTACTTAGTTTTCTGACATGATTTTGGCATTCTAATTTCCAATAGCTATGCCTCAGAATTACCATGGATTACAAATTGTGGAAAAATTAG
Source organism: Lepilemur ruficaudatus (assembly GCA_963574885.1). NCBI lineage: Eukaryota > Metazoa > Chordata > Mammalia > Primates > Lepilemuridae > Lepilemur > Lepilemur ruficaudatus. Next base: position 38,997 of record CAUYRT010101501.1, on the reverse strand, counting down.
ACATACTCTGGGAATCAAAAATTAGCATTTTAAAGAAACATTTTATTTTCTGTAAAAACTCTATTTTCACAGTTAAATGTTCTATTTTACTATGAATGAGCAAAATAAGCTTGAGATTTCAATGAAAAAATAGACTCAGAAGGTAAAGAATTTAATTCCCAGATCTAGAACTTCTCTTTGAACACACTCTTTTTTTTGTAAATTACTTACTTAATTTTATAAATTACTTAAATTACTATCAATCCACACTATAACCACTAATTCTCAGACCCTACTCTATTCTCCAAGTCTCTCTTTCACTCCTCTCTGCTTCTCCCTCTTCCCCCTCCCCACACATGCACAGACACAGAGAGACAGGCACACATTTCACCCATCTCCCTTGCTGAACTGCAACCTATGGTCATACGCCTGACATGTTAAGAATGTATTTATTTACAGTCCATATTTTCTTGCTCCCCAATTCTCCCATTCTTTTTCCATTGACAAAAAGTAAAAATTCAATAAATACTAGCAGTTATTATTGTTGTTATATAACTCTGTCAGAATACAAACTTCTTTTCTGCACCGTGCATTGCCTTACTGAAGTCCTTGAGGACCCTCATGATGAAAGCTCTTGAGCTCACACCATTCACTCCTCTGAGGCTCTCACTAAAGATGCCTACCTCCTTCCGTGATCACACATTCATGTTACACTCCCCTCATGTACCCAATTGGCACTCATATCACACTTATTCATCTGATAGCTTCAAAATGCACCCAAGTCTTTTATATGTGTGCACTTTGTCTCCTTCACTTCATCTTAAGTTCCAGATCACTTGATTCCTCAAGTGTTAGAATGGTATGCTTGCCACTTTTGTACCTTACCACGATACCACTGTAAGGGTCTTGTATACTGTTGGGGCTCAGTAAATGTTATGGTGAAAGTAATACACATGCTTGAAAGAATCCTTTTTTAAAACTAACCCTCAAATACCTACAAAATGCTCAACAGAGGAGTAGGTGAGATTGAGCAGCAGAGTTTATTAAAAATGATCTGGGTTTGTGATACAATTTCTTTTAGACTGGATTTTTCCTTAGGCTTGGGACATGTGCTAATTCTCTCAGCTGCTTTAATCATGTAGATATTAAACAATGTGGGGGCATCAAACAGCCCTTTAGAGTTATGAGAAGTACATTCTATGAATAGAAACGAGAGAGGATGAAAGCCAAGCATGTGGTGACTGGCAGTCCCAACAGCAGGTGTCTTGACTGAGGATGGACCCTAAGATCTACTGGAAAATGCAAAAATGGATAAAACCAAAGCTGTCACAGAAGAAGGATTCAAAACTCAATGAAAATCAAAGAGGGCTGCAGACTTTCATGGAGGCTTTTAAAAGGAAAACCTTAAGTTTGTCTGAATTATAAATAGAATCCATCTGAAGACATATTTTCCCTTCTAAAAAATCATCCCAAAATACAAAAGCAAAAAATAAAAAATAAATCAACAACCATAACAATAACATTTCAACAAAATCTAAAGTCCGACAAGGGAAGGTTGACAGCCAAACCTTTTTTTAAAGTAATGGTAGCCAGGAAAGAAGATGATGGGTTGTAAGAATTCACCACCTGGAAAAGGAGTTACCTGGGGAGTGACAGCTGCCATAGGAAAAGTAGAACAAACACACCTGCTGTCAGGCACACCTGTTCTTTTCTGGGAGAGGAACCATGAGGCTGAAACAGCAGAAAATGCCCAAGAGCAGAATAGGATGCCTCTTGCGACCCTTAAATATTGTCCCTGACTCCTCTGGAGTTATTTCCTTGGCAGGAATGGCTGCAGAGTAGACACAGAAGATTCCACCTAAGTCTTTCAAATTTCATAGTCTCTCAAATTGATTTTCTGGAGGATAGAAAGAAATTCCTTAAAGGCCTAAACAGAGGAGGGAGGCAAACATTTTCTATGGCCTGCCCTGGAGGAAGAAGATAAATTATTGTGTGCTATATTAAAACATGACTTAAAGGTATTGGATCTCAGGTGGCATGAAGCCTAGTGGGAATGGTAGGGTCATCAGAGGTTGTGGGGAGAGGGAAAATACCACACACACACACACACACACACACACACACAAACACACGTGCCCAAAGGCCTACTCCCGACAGTAATTTTTTGGCCTTTAACTGTGGATGGTCACTTATGAACATGCCATCATTTCTGGTTCTGCAAAGTGACTACCTGGCCATTGATGCTTGCAAAAGTCGAATTCTGAGCTTCCACAGTAATCCAGAGAATATTGCAGCCCCATGAAAATAAATCAGACCAAAAGGGCAAGATAGCTCTGTAACAGATTAGCTATACTAGCTTTGTAAATGCTCATAATGCCCTACAGGAAAGCCTGCTGCCAGCAGATAAGCCAAACTAGAGTTCAATATCAGTGGCAATATTTTGTCCTGCCTTGTAAAAAACATGATATAGTAAGGGATGGAACTAATTGAGGCAGTGGCAATAGTGAGATAGAAAGAATTTTAAATGTAACTCATGCATAGCCCCAAAATGGACTAAAACGTCCACTATTTTTGAGCACCTACTAGGTACTCTATGTTAGGTATTGTAAAGAATTCAAGAGACCGCTATATCAATACAATTAAAAGTATTTTCAGACCCTATTCTTAAGGAACTTAACATTTCACTGGGGAGACAAGCTTTACAACCAATGCTTAAGCCAGTAAATAGTCAACAGCAAGGCTGTGAATGTCAGACAATAAAAACTGGAGGTGTTCACATAAGGTAGTGAGCAATATATGCGGAAGTCAGAAGTCATGAAGGAAGACTTTATCAAAGAAGGGAGACTTAAGTTATGCCTTTAGGATGAATAGGATTTGTAAATGCTAGAAATAATCCCAGAAAGAATGTTTGGAACTAAGACTTAAAGGAAATATGAGATTCCAAATATGACCTTGAGCATGAGTCACAGTCACTATGTTTATTTACTCTTGAGTATAAGAATCAGTGTAGATATTTTTATTAATGTGGAAATTAAAGTCCCTAGAAATTCAAGTGAAATAAATCACCACAATTTACATGAGGTTTTTCTAAGCTTACATACAATGCAAACAGAAAAATAAATTTTTGAATTTTTACCTTAATTAAATTTCAGGCATTCCTGCATACTTAGGTTTAAGATCATAATCAGTACTAGAGTAAAAAAATCCCAAGAGGTGCCTCTGAATGGGTTCCATAATAAAGTCACTACACTTGGTGAGTTCACATTCAAATCAATCATAAATTCTATTTAAAAATAATCCCAGGAGTAATTTTAAAACCAAATCCTCCCCAACTCTATAGCTCCAACTCTTGATTATCCATATGGATGTTGTACAGAAAATTAATCTCTGCTTTTCATGGAGTCCTACTCCCAGATTTTTATGCTGGGTGGCAGTATTAACCAGTTTGTATTTCACATTCTTTTTCAGCTACGGTACTCTAAATAAGGTGTTAATAAGCAGTGAAAAGGCCAAAGGGCCAGCAGCCAAAGGAAGAAAAACACACAAAATACAACTGGGAAAGCCCTCTTTCAATAACCCAACATTGTAAGCATTTGATTTACCAGTCAAATAGAACATGTCCATGAGTTCAAAGAGGATAAATAAATCTAAAGACTCATCAAGGGTGATCAGAACAGTCTTGAGTGATTTCTCAACTTACAGACAATATTTAATTTAGTATTTCAAAGGGTACTTTAAAAGGGGGGATTAGATATTATCCATTCTTAATTTAAAAAGATATTTAATGTCTTCATTAATGTTCTACAAATCCAGAATTTGTTAAAATTTCAACAGGCTTTGTTAAAATTTACTATTAGTGAAAATGTGCATAAAACAAATTAATTTTGAAATTAAAATTTGGACAGGAACAGCTTAAGCTATTTAAAATAAGCTTTTGAAAAGCACTTTAAAGGCATACATTCACATTCCAATAATTGGTAATCATTCTTATCTCTTCATTAAAGCAGGCACCACAGGATCTCTATTTGGCCACACTTTATTTACCCAGTTTAAGTTCCACTGCATTTTGGAACCATTTTTGTGTATTTTACTATATAATTTTTATATGGCTACATAACACTACTTGTACTATTTTGTGCAATTTATTTTCCACATAAACATTTTCACATGTTATCTCACATTTTTTATTATAAAAAAGAATGCCTGCATATGGTAAACATTTCCAAAAGTAAAACAAAATGTATATAGGATGAAAAGTGATACTTCCTTCTATTCTTGTCCAAGTGCTACTCCCCAAAGGCAACAATTCAGAATATCTGTGTATCTCTTACGCATGTACACACATTCATATCTTTGTATGTCTGTGCATGCAGTTCTGTACATGTGTATCAAGTGTAATGCGTGCATATTTGTGTATATGTGTATGTGGATAACATATTTTCAATGAAATTTGTAAGATTATGATACAGACAGACTGTTTTATACTCTTTAACTTTTTTAAACAATATAATGTCGTAGAGATTTATCTGTCTACATCTTTTTTAATGGTGGCATAGATGGAAGAATTGACTTTTTACCAGTCCTTACTGAAGGAGATTTAAGGTATTTCCATTTTGTTTTTGTCAGATATTATCACAATTGTCCTCCAAACAGATTGCAAGGACTTGCATTACAGCAGAGTGCCTGACTATGTATTTCTAAGTAATAAAACTGCAATTCTTACTAATGTATTCAAACATGCAGATGGGCTTCTTCTCAACTGACCTAAATTAGCTATTGTATAGATCCTCCTATGCAATATTTTCCTTTGATTTTGAAGACACTGATGCTATTGTCATGGCATAATTTGCCCCCTTTGCTAAAGTTTTCAGCTCATTTATGCTGTATACGTGGCATTTGCTGGGAGAAGAGGGAAAGGAAAATGGTTTATGTTCTATGCTTTTGTATTTTTTTGACTATTGCCTATATGGCTTGTGAGGAGCTGCTTTTCCTAGTATACTACAAACAACGGTGGCAGAACAGGTAGGAAATCAATGTTGCAGCAGATCAGAGAGTCAGTCTGGCAATGGATAGGAACAGTAGAAACAAAAGGGCTAGGGGATAACCAAATTGAACTTTGAGTAGTCAACTCTTTGATCTTTCTCCCCAAACACTGGTATGCTCGGTAGAAGAAAATGGAGCTGTATAGACGGTTTGGGAGGTAAGGAGAATGTGACTACAACTATTCTTTTGAAAAATTATATTTTAAATGTCTCCCTATAGGTTACACAAGGCTGTTTTCTTGCAGATATCACTTATTGAAGAGTTGCTTAACACTGTTCATTGTGAATTATGCAGAAAATAATAACTGAGGAGAGTTGAGGGCAACATAACCTCTCTGAGAATAAAATACTCTTTTGTAACTGGTGGGCACTTTGGAGGATTAAATTAATGCTTTAAGAAACAATTTAGACAGTGCATTGACGGTAAACTTACAATATTTTTTAAAAAGTTATAGTAGAATTGATGATTTGGACTGGTCACTTCCCTCGGAGTTCAACTCCCCATCTATAAAACTGACAACTCCTTCATTTCTATGATTCTGATATTATGGACATATATTTAATAATCACATTGTATAAGCATAAGTATATTCTGTGGTCAGAAACATTAAAATGTTCATTTTAGATTTTTCTTACATCTGTTATTGGTTCAATTTCTTCTAACAAAGATAAGTCTGGAGTAGCTTCTGTTCCTCTGTGCCTGGCTAGGTTTTACTTTTGAACTTAACCTAGATGTGATATCTTCTAGGAATCCTTCCCTGACCCTTCTAATCCCTTAGTTGAGTTACATGTTCCTCCTACTGTTATCACACTGTATTTTAAGTTATCTGCATTTTTTTCAGTCTCCCAATTTGATCATAAGCCTTATTGGTAGTAACTACGCCTTTGTATTCCTAGTGCTTAGCATAATACCTACCACATAGCAGAGACTCAAATGTTTGCTGAATTAATTAATTAAAGCACTACAGTCAAATGACTCTTGTCAATTATTTTTATGGTAGAAACTTCTAAACTTGCTACATCATTGGCTGGTAAGTGCAACTACCCATTTATATTCTTAGACATCTCAGGGGTATCTCAAAATGAAAATATATAAAACAGAATTCTTGAATTCCAGCCTGAAACTTATTATTCTTTTCTCACTCTTCCCCATATAAGTCTTTCCAGCCAGAAACCTGACTCATTCTTAATTCTTCCCTCTCTCTCTCCACTCAAATATAACCTTGAACAGAAGGCCATTTAGGTATATCTCCAAAGTATATCTCAAATTAGTCCACTTCCCTCTAGTTTCATCTTTTGCATGGACTTCTGCAATAACTTAATAACTGATTTCTCCTATTTGTTTTTGTATTCCACATCCATTATCCAAACAATTGCCAAGGTGTTCTTTTAAATATGTAAACCCAACTCCTACCCCTGTTTAAAATCCATAAACATCTTCTCATTACCCTTAAGAGAAAGTCTAAAATCTTAAGCATGGCATTCAGAGCCCTATGTCTGGTCTCTTCCTATCATCCCAGCTTCATTAAGTAGCACCTTTTCCCTCTCTTTCTGCAATAATTCCTTACAATTTCTAAAACACACCAAACTCTTTCATGCCTTAGAGACTTTGCATATGCTGTTCCCCCTGCTTGGAATACTAAGTCACTGGTTCTTCACATGCTTGGCTTGTTCTTACCCTTCTTATCTCAGCCTAAAGATTACCTTCCCGAGCACACTAAGTAGATCCCTAGGCTTACCCTATTATCTTCCACCAACACTATGTTCATCACACTCATAACATTGGTTATTCTCTATCTCTACAAATAGACCACAGGTCAATAAAGACAAGGTCTGTATTTGTTTAATTCACCACTATACTCAGCACTTAGTACATCGCCTGGCTCATAATAGATGTTCTCTCCATATTTCTTAAATGTAACACTATACAAATGTACAATAGATACTGATTGGAAGTTCAAATAATGACAATGCTGTACTGTCTTTGGTGCAAAATCAAAACGTGGTTAATCATGGGGGTACACTCTTAATGAAAAGATCTTTAATAGCTAGTCACAATTCTTCAAATACAGTCTAATTTTAAGCACTTAACCACTACACCTCACCCATAAACAGTGGCAAGAACCACTGAAAATATTTACTCATTTATTCCACAAATTATGTAATAATAATGATGAATCAATAATGACTATGATAATCCACATATAGAAATACTGCTGTCATAAACAAATGAATTCAATTAAAAATAAAATGGAATTATAAGCTAATTTTTATTTTTTGGTAAGTTATATTTAAGTGCCTTTAAATTTCTCCAAAGGTATATGTTTATTTTTCCTGTCTAGACTCTATACATGGAGGGTAGGTCCGCAGGTTTTATTTTTCCTGCTCCAAGAGTGCGTATTGCAATGCTCAGCAAATAAATAGATGATGCTTATGTAAGTGCTTCTTCTTGTATCAACATAGAACATGAGCATTTCCATTACAGAATCCATACTAAGATCCAAATGGAGATATTCCCTGAGAAAGAGAAAATACGGATAGGAAAACAAAAGCCTAATGAGAGCTGGAAAGTCTATAAATGATAGGCAAAATTACACTAGGATAAGCACTGTCATGCATCATCAAGTGTATATATTCACATTTAATTTTGGGGTAGTACTAGGCTTAGCACCATACAAACTAAGTTTGTTTATCCCTTCTAGTAGCTTACTATCCAAGATGCTGATTATACTGCAAGGTACATAAATAATTTGAAGAGCTGTTATTCAGGCTGCCTCATATAGCAACTCGATGGGCTATGTCATTGCAGTATATTATTTGTTATTGAATTTCCTCATTTTCATTTGCTGAGCTGATTTTTATCAATACTATTATAGCTTCTTTTTATTTATAGCTTCTATTAATCTTGACTTTGTATTGTTTGCATTAAAGAATGGTCTGAAGTATTTCTATTAAAATGATTAACATTTTTTTCACTGAAATTTAGCCAAAATATTAAAGAAGATACATTTTCATATAACTCCATATATGTTGGTGCAAAGAAAAACATAATTTAAATTCCACCTGTAAACCAGAACAACCCCATATCCATAAAATCATAAAATGCAAATACAGTATCAACCTATAAATGCCCAGACATGGTGCCATTTCCCAAATAACACAGCAATTAGGTAATACTTGGTCAGAGACAAAAAGCAAGATTTCTGGAAATTATTCTCCTAAAGGTAAAAATCTCCTTACAATTTCAGTTGAAGTTCAAATCGTAAGGGCAAACTGGTAACACAAACTGTTTTCAATAAGAAAAGGGAATTTAGAAGTACCTTAATTGTTTTCTTCTGCCTGTGTGATATCAAGTATCTGATTTATTTAAACTCTTCAATTCTCAGTTGGTTGTTTCAGTAACACATAAACACTGCCTAAAAACGATCTTTACAATGAGCAAATTTGTGGTATGTGTAGATGACTACCACAATTTTAGGTTTCACAATAGCCAGAGTAAATGATTTGCCTCTAGCAAATCCATCTACTCACATGTCAGGAGAGGAACATGGTTTAATAAATCTGAATTGGTTCTGAAGTGGGAATTACATACGGATGACAATAGTGAGAAATATGGTAAAATGGAAGAACTATTTTTGAAATCTCTTTTCTTCATGCAGAAGACTACTGAGAGTTTGTAGAATTGCTGAAAGGGGTGGAAACTACATTTGTGTATTTCTTAGTGAACATAATCTCTCCACAGATTCTTGGCTAAAATGTAAAACTGCAGCATTCTGGTGAGTAATTGTATATACATCAATACTCAAATGAAGGCATTCTGTAGAAGTTGTATGCACAATAAATCACCATCTGTACTTGGCCCTTGGAGTCTATTTGAATGCCCATTCAGTCCAAGCCGGCTGGCTAGATATGTCATTGATTTTCTTCTTCAGTGCCATCCCTGGGAAAAAAGCCAATGTTTAATAATGGAAAAGATCACAACTTAAAAAGGGAGGGGAGAAGAGAAGGTATTTTGAATCCACATCAGCAAGTTCCTGGAAACTAGGTATATTAACAAAGTATTCATGGACTTAGGTTGGATATAAATAAATACATAAAAACAAATATTCATCTGAATAAGAAAGGGAATTACAACATCTTTGACTAGGAAATCTCACTCTGCCAATGATATCCTACCCTTCTACCTATTGGACTTTCTCATGTTCATAAAACCTATTATTCGACCTTGACAAAAACCACAAGATTGATAAGCTCTTCTTATTCTCTCAGTCTAACCGCCCCCCTTAATTTTAGCTCTTCTCTATAGTGGTCTTGAATCCAGTATCAGTTGTTTGAACTAATCTTTCAACAGCATTATCTCTGCCTTCTCCCTCAACTTTCTACTTGACCTGTCCTACCAATCCTCTAAGAGGTTTTGCCTTGGTTTCCATGTTCCTGCACGTAGGCTGATAAGAAAACTCATATTACTGTACTTAGTATCCCTTTTCTAGGAATATTTCCCTCTATCAAAATGGTTACTATATGAGAAGGCACTTGGTTTAACTGGATCGACTATACTGTAGCCATTCCTTATGACGGCTACAAGGTCCTATGTGATCTAGCTCCTGCCCACTTCTCTGACCTCATCTCATACCACTTTCCCTTTCACTCACTGAGATCCAGCTACAATGGCCTTTTTTCTGGTAATTAAATATGCCAAGTTCATTTACTACTCAGGGCTTTTGTACTTGTTCTTCCCTTTGCCTGAATGATCTTCATCCAAATTATCAAATAGCTGGTTTCTTCTTGTGACTCAGCTGTCAGCCAATCGGACCTCCCTGACCATCCAGTCTGAAGTAGACCACAACACCAGTTAGTCTCTATTATAAATCTATTTTAATTTTTCAGAAAATATATCAATAGCCAGAAATATATTGTTTATTATCAATCTCTCTTTGCAAGAGTGTAAGCTCCCAAAAGTAGAGACCATGTCTGTGTTTTTCACCACTATATCCCCAACACTTAGAACAAGACCTGGAACATTGCAAAATGCAAAATATTTATTGCATGATGGAATGAATTGCCACAGTTGAACAGTTCATGTGTGAACATCTGATCCAAGTTTTATCAATCAAGGCACATTTGGCAGATCCTACCCCTGGCCACACTGGTTGATCTAGGAGTAGGCAACTAAACAAAGCAGAGATAATCAGAGTCCTTGCTTAGGATTTTAGGACTTGAATTCTGTCAAGTAGAATCTTTATCAGCATGGCCAGAACTGTAAGAGGAGAAACTCCAGAGCCTTTACTAGTCATGTTTCACACTCTGTGAAGAAAGCCTGTGTGCATGAAAGAAAATGAAACTTAAATACAAAGACCACTAGAAAAATTTAAAGACTATGCTGATAATAATTGATTCATTAGCTCTAATTACTTTTGATATTAGTCAATCTCTGCCCTTTCTGAAGTTTGATATTCAAAACTTTTCCTAAAATTTCATAAGCCAACAAATCCCGCCTTTTTGCTTAAGCTAGTTTGAGTTGACTTTCTGTCACTTACGACTGAGATCCTAACTTACATGCTAACCTCCCCTGCATCCCTACTACCATTTACTATATTTGCTCCTAGTCTGTTCCTTTGCTTATTGTTCATTCCACTAATGTTTCTTACTGTACTCACAACCTTCTTTCACCGAATCTTGGCAGATGACATCGTCTCCTACTTAATATAGAAAACAGATGCTGTGAAACATGATGAACTCCTTCAATTATCCCCCCTTCTCTCATGTTTCAGAGACTAACCCTTCCATCTGTATTCTGGATCCCATCACTTTAGGCTTTCTCCAGGACCTTGCTCCATTAGATAGTACCTCTCTTTCCTATCACTTAATATTGTTTTCTTCATTAGTCCTTTTCCCTTGCTCTAAAAGCATTCATTCATTCATACTTCAAATATTTATTCATTGCAACTGTGCCAGGTACAGGACTAGGCCAGCTTACATGCTCAAGTTTTATTCCATACAAAAAATAAATAAAAGAGACAATAAGAATTTTTTTCCTGAAGGTTGTGTTCTCCTTTAGTTATTGCCCCTCTTCTTGACCATCTCATCCCTTCTAAGCCAAGCACTTTAAAAGCCTATACTTGATCTCTCCACTTCCTTTTTCTGCATTCATTCCATAACCCACTGAAATCTACCTTCTACTTCTACTACTACACTTAAAAACTCTCTCATTAAAACAAAAAACAAAAACTCTCTCATTAAAGTCAGCAATGAAGTCCTAAGTGCCAAATCTGGTAAAGATTTTAGAGTCTTTACTTAACTAGACCTTTTTTTGTATATGATGCTGTTTTTCCCTCTTTCTGGATTCTTTATTCATTCTTGACTCTTTGTTCCTTCTTGAGGTCTATAATACCACACTGTCTTGAATCTCCATTAGTTCTCTATTTCTCAGCATTTTTCCTGGGTTCCTATTCCTGCCAGTTCTTTAAATGTTGGTGTACCCCATGATTTTGCCCACTGCCTTCTTCTTTTATGTCTTCTACTCACTGTACATGCTCTTCCTATGTGATCACTTCCAATCTTATTTATCAATTATGTATCAACAACTTCCAGATCCATTTTTTAGCCCCAGTATTCCAAGTCTTATATGTCTAACTTCATATGAGATATTTCTACCTTGAGAACCTACAGCCCCTGCAAAGTCATGTTCAAAAGAGAATAGTTTTTTTCTAAAATTCTGCCTTTCTTGCATCCCTACCTTGATTGCTAGAACCATCCCTTTACTGACTCATCAAAGATAGAAATCTTGATTCTTTTCTCTCCTTCATTACTTATATTCAGTCAGCCACTAAGTCTTGCCAATTCTAATTTATCTCTCATGTGTGTCTCCCTTCTTTAAGTTTGGACATTCAGTGCCTAAGCCCCTCATTGTCTCTTTCTCTAGATTATTGTAGTATCTTCTTAACTGATCACTTTTTACATAATCCATCATTCGCTCTTCCAATGTGTCCACCTCACTGCCAACAGAAAACACAAAAGTTTTGAAATCCTCCCTACTGTATAGGAATATGCTTAGCTAAAAAGTGTACCTTTGAAATTTTCCCAGTTATTTTGACTAGGCTGTAATTAACCAAGGAAAGTAGAATTCTATTAACAGCAACAAGAAAGCCACTGAATACTGGTAATAGCATTGGACAGAGAGGTATTAATAAAAACAGTGGAGAAAAAGAGATGGCAATGTAATTTAGAGGAGAACTCAATTCTTACCTGACTTCTTGTTACAATTTGTATATTGCTAACATTCAAGCACTTCTTCTGAACCATGTCTACATGCCTATCAAATCCGATATTATGTGATTAGCATATAACTTGGAAGTCATTTATGTTCTTTCTTATCTCAACACAAGTATCATGAAGAATATCACCAGTTTTATTACTTTTATTTCAAATAGTTGTCAGTCCTGTCACTTTCTAAGGTTTATTCTTCAAATGTGGAATTATAAAGAAAAATCTCAATAAGGAGTATTTTAGATTTAGGAGACTAAGGAGGATCAGACAGGCCAGCGCTGAGAAAGAAATTATCACACAGAGATCTTGTTGATTATCCTAGCAAATTTCCCTTTCCATTTTACTTTTCTTCTTTGGTTCAAAGATTTCTCTCTAGAGGCAGAAGGGAGGGCTGTACATTTCAAATTATTTTTAGGACTTTGATTAACTGTGCCATCAGACCCCAGGTGACTATTAATATACTAGTAAAGGCAGTTAAAAGAAGACCTAAGGTCATTCAGTGAGTGAATGAAGCAAAATTGAAAGCATGAGTCTTGACCCAGTGATGTGATCTTTCTAGTAGACCATATAGTAAAGGCAATCCAAAAAGGGGCATATGGGAATAAGGGACACTATCTGCACAAAAGGTTAGAAGACAAGGCTCCTCAGCATGGAATTCAGAATTAAAATAAAAGAACTTACCAAGTGAACTTTCAATTCATGCATCCTATCTCAATAAAGCTCACTCCTATTATAACACAGCCCATGATTATAAGGCTACAAATGCACTGTAGAGGAAATCCTGTGTCTTGAAATATAAAAAGCTCAGTAAAACAAAAGCCAAAATAAAAAAGCTATCAGTTATGCTCTCAACATGAGGTTTATAAAGTGATGCTGCTGTGTTAAATTTGTGTCTGTGATCAAGAGAAAATTCCTTGAATAGTAAATGCTCCATAAATGCTTGTCCAATTGAATTATCTAATTGGCTAATGTCAATTTTTTTAATGTTTAAGGATCATCTGGGATTATACATTGATTAGTGAATAAGTACTTCTCATCCAAAGAAAACTGGAAGCTCATGCCATAGCTTACTAGGATTTTTGCAAGAGGAGACAAACATTCATAAGATTGCTGTTAATTATGTTTCCACTTCTCATGAATTGTTTACTTTTATTATTTACCTATGCCTTGAATGGTATTGAAGCAAGCCATGTAAGTCCCTTTGTCAACTGCCAGAAGTATAATTCTCCACAATTAATCAGTAAAAGGAGAATTAAGCGTTGCTTCTTTAGAATTAGGAAAAACCTGCTGCTGATAAATTGAATGCATTAAGAAATTAACATACCAGTAAATGATTGATCATTACAATTATCTGAATTTGCATTTCTAGAATTCTACTGAAAGAACTCAAAATCACTCTTCTAAGATATTTTTAGCCACATTTCCCAACTGGATGAAGTATACAAGAAATGTGATACTTGTTATTAATATTACAATTATAAGTTAAACCATCTTTAAAACATATTCACAACTTTAAATAAATAAATTAATCCAATGTATTTTAAAATATAAACTCATACAGCATTTTACCATCTAATTTCTTTTATTATCCACCCTGATGTATAAAAGAACAATTCATTTGTACATCATGAATCACAAAGGCTTGTAAGTCACCCACACTGCTAGGCATCCTGATTAAAAAGCTGGAGGAGAGCAGACCATTTAAATAAAAATTATTTGGCAGTTGCAAGCATCTCAATACATGTAGCTCATGAAAATGTTATTGAAGAATAAATAAAATAGAGTAATGCCATCCAAGAAACACCATTCTCAGAGCTAAAAGTGATCATTTTTGTTTGAGAACAAATAATAATAAGTATTGATAACAATAACTAACATTAATTGAGAGATAATTATGTGCCAGATACTATTTTAGTATTTTATGGGTTTGTATTAATTAAATAAATATCTACCACATGCTTAGTATGTTCCAGGCACTGTCCTAAATACTGGGATTCAGCAGAGAACAAAACAGACAAAATTTTATGCTCTCATAGAACTTAATCTTAGTAGGAAGGACAGAAAATAAATGAGTAAAATAAAAATATGCTAATAAGTATAAATAAATATACAGTTATATATATTCATAAATATAGTACAAGTAAATATATATGGTGAGTATAAATAAATATATAAAGTATAAATAAAAATAAGTAAAATAGTATGTTAGATAGTGACAAGTAGAGTGACCATAATGTTTCAGTTTTCTCAGACAGTCCTGGTTTATACCTATGGCCCTCGTGTTATTACTCCTAGTGTGCACATTCACTCTCAAAAATGTCCCAGTTTGGACAATAAATTATATGATAACCTAAATGATAAGTAATATGGAGGAAAAAAAGCAGGAAAATGAGTGTGTTGGGGGATGATTGTAATTTTCAATACCCATGCTCAAGGAATGCCTCACTGAGGAGATAACCTCTGAGTAAGGACCTGCATCAGGTAAGAGACCAAGCCAAGTAGATATCAAGGAAAGAGGGAATAGAGGGAATAGACAGAGGGAATAGTGATTGCATAGGCAGAAATATGCCTGCATTTTTGAGAAACCTCATAGAATGGTTGTAACAGAATGACTGAGGAAGAGAATAGTAGGAGATGAGGTCATACATGTAAAGGGAGGTCACGTTATGTGACTCTTGTGTTCTGAATGAGATGGGGAGTCCTTGCAGGCTTTGAGCAGGGGGGTAACATGATCTGCCTTAGGTTTTGAAGGTATCATTCTGGCTATCATACTTTGAATACATTGTATGGGTGCAAGAGCAGAAGGAGAGATTGGTTAGAAGACTATTGCAAAAATCGATATGAGAAATGGTGGCACGGGCCAGGGTAGTAGCAGAGGAAGTGATGTGAATTAGTCAAATTCTGAATATATTTTGAGACAGAGCTGACAAGGTTTGCTGATAAAATGGATGAGGTCAGGGATTGTGCCAACGTTTTTGATACAAAGACTTGGAGAAAAGAGTTGTCAGAATCTGGGATGGAGAAAGTTGGAGGAGCAGGTTTTGAAGGGAGAGTCAGGAGTTCTGTTTTGAATATTGTCTCAGCCTGGGTTTCCCAAAAAGCAGAATGTGAAAGAAGGGATTGCATGTAGGGAGTAAACTTTGAGAAACTATCCCCAAAACAGGAATGGAAGACCAGTGAAAGTAAAATAGACAAGTAAGGAAAGTCAATCCAAGGGTCAGTTTTTGAGCTGGTCACAGCTATGAGTAACTGAAGCTTGATCTTACTGGGGAATTCTCTTAACAGCCTGAACAGAAGAGGGAGGTAGTCATGAATGGCTCTGTTTTTCTTGTAAGTCAAGGGTTGTTCCATGATGTGTTAACTCTCTCACACTCCTAGGTTTGCACATGCCTTAGAATGGCTGAGTGGATTGTTATAGTCATTCTACATACAAGTAGCAGAAAAGGCAGGAAATGAGAGCTATCTGGTGCAGCTGAGAAGAGGTTTTGTTAGTGTATGTCTGCATGCAGCTGGTATGCAGTGACAGCTGGAATAAAATGCTGAGATGAAAGAATGTGAGGAGGAGAACAAGAGGTGTCTGATACAGATATGTTAAGTCTGAGATACTCATCAGACATCCAAGTGAAGATGAAAAATAGCCAGCTGGATATATAAATCTGAATTTGAGGGGAGAGGCCAAATCTGGAGATGTAATTTTTTTCAGCATATAAATGGTATTAATATCATGAAACAGGATGATCTGACCGAAGGAATAAGTATAACAATGGTCAGGGAAGATGTCTGAAGGCTAGGTCCTCAAGCCTTCTAATATTTAATAGGCAGGAAGATGAGAAGGATCCAATAAAGGAGAGTAAGAAGAATGGTCAATGGGATAGGAGGAGACTCAGAAGAGTATGATATCCTGAAAACCAAGTGAAGAAGCAGCCGTGATCAGCCGTGTCAAATGCTGCTGAAAGGTCAAGATGAAAACTAAGAATTGACCATTGAATTTAACATCATGGAGGCCCTGGTGATCTTGAAAAGAGAATTTGCTAAGAATGTCAAGAAACTCTAAGGCTTGTACATTAGAAAAACCGTTAACTTAAATGTTGGATTTCCTGCAGATTGTAGTAGGGAATGAAATGAGAAGGACCATGATACAACAATCAAACACTGGAAAACACCTGTCAGTCTGACGATTGATAGACCATTTTAACGATGTAGAAGGAAAGAAAAAACAAAAGTCAGATGGTATGAACTTTAAAACAGGTGAAGCTGTTAAACTGAAGACCTTAGAATAAATTGGTTATCATTGAGTAAATTACCTCCAACTCAGTTAATTCAGGTAGTTAGTTCATAATGTTATAGAGAGGTAAAGAATTTGATCTTCACCCTAGATAGCTATTTTGTCAAAGAAAAAAAAAAGAAAGAAACACCGTCCCTTGCCTATGTCATACACTTTAGTCTTGCACAGCCATCTTGCAAATTGTATTAGCCTAATCCTAATCACAGTGGATTCCTGACATTAAAGTACAGAAAGGTCAGGTTATACCAATCCCTATTAACTAGGAAAAGCATACGGATATTTCTAATTATATGTAAGGAGCATTAGCTTCTATTATAGATGCATCTGAACATCAACTACTATATCTTATGAATGTCTTTTTGCATATACAGTATAATATATTGATTAAGAGCATGACCTTTAGTGTCTAGCAGACACATGTTCAAGTCCCATGTGGGCCAATTACTAGATGTGTCATCTTGGGAAAGTGAAACTTCTCCAAGCATCAATTTTATAACCTGTAAAATGGGGATTGGAAATGTGCCTAAATATCATAGGGTTGTTTTAAGGGTTAAATGATATCATGCTTAGCATAATGTCTGACACATAATAAATACTGGCTATTGTTGTTCTTGAAAATGAGTAGGCATGAGGATTTTATTTGCTAAAATATAATGGTTTACAAAGTTCCACCCTGCTGTCTTTGTTAGTGTAGAAGCATTTTTTCTGCAACAGCTTTCAACTTTATTTTAAACATGGGAACTCACGAGAGACTGATTTTTGTTTTGTTTCAGCTGTTCAGAAGTCACCTATGAAGTTAAGCCTCTTATGTGGATTAAGTCAATGGCAATATTGATTTGGGCTTTTTATGAGCTACCTATTCTAGTTATCCTAACCTTTCAAGGAGGAAAAAAAATCCCTTAGAAGATTAGAAACTTCCATTCTCACTCTGAGTAGACTTAATTATAAAATAATCCAGTGGATGCTTAGTTAGGAAGGCCATCAGTATCATAAAGTAAAGAGCAATATTCCATTTATTAAAACTACAACATCAATTGAATGTGCCTCTTATAGTCTACCAATGAAGGAAACAGTTCAGACTAATTTGTTCAAATTTTTAACAGTTCCTGAGCCTTCCCAATATAACCGATCCATTAGTATGTACAGAATTTTTAAATAAATACCGGTGTGTAATGATAGGAGCTGAAGTAAGATTAGATCATAGAATGATTCAAATGGGTTTGTGGCATGAAGGCAAAAGAAAGTGATGAAGAAGTCCACTGAGAAAGACTCATCTGCTATTGAAGGGTCACTAAAACTCCATTCTTGGGATCAATGCCATCAGCAAGTATCAGAGGAAGCACAGGCTTTACTGCTGAACTACCTTGCATAGAGTTTACAGAACCCACATTATACAAAAGCCATGATGCTTTCGGCAAGTTGTAGCCAAGTAAAACTTTTCAGATCCAATTGGTTAATGTGTATGACTACAGTACTAAAAATGATGAATGTTAGGAATTTGATTTGCATCAATACTCTTTCAGGATTTAAAAATTTTAATGTCCTGAAGAAGATTTGAACCGAAACCTGTTTTGTGGTGTTTCACAGAAGTTTAAATAAAGGTGTTACAACTATAGCTACCATGACAGGGCTAAATATTTTGTTAAATCTGTTCCCACTATTTTGCTCATCTATGCCATTAAGCCATAGAGCAAGGGCATGGGAACCTACAATCCTCAATGAAATCAGATTGGCTGGTGTGGAGATAGGATGCTCCCTTATAAATGTATAAAGTTCCAATTCATTCTATTATTTCCAGTGACATAAGTTACTAGATCCTAAGAATGGGGAGGAAATCATTCTCTTAAAACAGCTATAGCTGGCAATCTGTGAGTTGAGGCACCTGTGAAAGGATTTGACAATCAGGAATAATATTTGCGCCCTGGTGGTTTTCAGAAGGATTTATGTATATAATCTCAGTTCATCCTCTGCACCACGTTAAGGAAATATTATCCTCACTTTACATAAGTGGAAACAAAACCTTATAAAATGTATCTCATTAAAAGAAAAAAATTGTTGAGCACTTACTACATAGTAGGGTTTATAAAAGTAAATAAAACACGGTCTCTGCCCACAGTAACTTCACAGACTAGTTGGAGAAACAAGCAAGTTAATAGTCAGCTACAATTCAGGGTGATTGGTGCTATGGTCTTAATAAGTTCAGAGTGCCATAAGAGCACATAGGAGGAACATCCACTCAAGAACACACAGGACCATGGAAGGCTTTCCAGAGAAGGCAGTGTCTAGGTGGAGACACTAAGTGGAAACTTGAAGGCTAAGAAGGACCTAGCCAGGTGAAGGGAGGGGAAGAACTGGTTTAAAACAGCACTTTGGGCAGAGAGGAAAGCTGGTCAAAATATACCCAGGATTACAGTCAAATCTGGAATCAATAGGAAGAATTTTACCAGGTCCAGAAACACTAAAGAAATGGGGGACCATGCCTTTAAGGTTGGTAGTGGTATAGCTGGATGGCATGCACCATGAAGAAGTAAGTTTATTATTTTATGGAAGTCTGTTGGTTTTTAATGCAGAGGTAGAGGAGTTTTAGTGGACGTTTAGGTTTGTGGCATGTAGGGTAATAAACAGCAGGCTCCAAAAGCACCACTGATGGAGAAACAGTAGCCTCAGAGGAGAGCCATGCTTGAGACGAGCTGAAAGGTGAGAGGAACCATCTGAGAGGGTTGCAGGGGAAGGGGTGCTCATGGCTTCATTCATTCAATTTAATTCACTCATTAATTCAGGAAATATTTACTAAGAACTTCCATGATGTATTCTGTGATGACACTGATAGTCTATTAAGTAAAAGAGAAATGTGAACCCAAATTACTATTAATTCAGTGTTCTTTCTATCACACCACCCTGAATAATTCAGCATGAAATACATCAAAACAAAGATACTCAACTTTTAAATTCAATTTACTAAATATTTATTAAATGCTTCACCTACTATGTGCAACATACTACACTACATCAAAGTGTCCCATTACTGGTTACCGGCTGCTGGTTATATTCCATGCTTTCAAAGGACAGAACAAGGGGAAAAGCGCTTGAAGTGCTACCTGTGGAATTTTGGTAAAATGTGCTTAGCAGTAAACACTGTCAAACTAAAAAATGGTAGAAATTTATTGATGCTTTCAAAATCAGTGACCAACAAATACTTACTCGACACTACTTTTAGAAAATTTAATTGCTGAGCTGAACTCTTGTGAAATTTAAGGGTGTGTAGAATGAACAATTAGAATTGTTGTGATAATATAGGGAGGGAAGAATCAACACACCACACTATCACGAAAGCTTGGTGATAGGAATGAAACAGAATCAAATTTTATGTAAGTTTTAGGGGATTAGGTTTAGTGTGGTCCTGCCTGAAAGGCATGTTCTCTGAAGGTCTTTGGCAGCCTTGTGATTCAATTTTAAGTGCTTTGAACTTTGGTTCCGAACCTGAGTAATAAAAACCACTTAATTGTGTTCCTTTTATAGCTTCCATTTTTAAAGCTTTATTTAAGCAAAGGTGCAAGTGTTTTACCAAAAGTCTGTTTAGTTTGCTGAAAAGGCAACTTTCTGAAGGCATTCTTGTTGAATCTGGATGTCATGTAAGATTACAAATTACAAAAAATAAAAATAAAATAGGGAGAATCATATTAAAAAAAGATTACAAATTACACTGTGATAGCCTTCACAATGTTTTTGGAAGGCGTGATTCTAACAACATAGGCTCCAAACGTTATATTAAAATATAAATTTCGATCCAACAATATATAAATGCATGCGCTAGAATAGTTGCAAATATATGTTTTAGATCATCTTATTAGTATAGGACAACCACAATTAACAAAAAAACCCACAAATAATAAAGCAGCTCATTTAATTGAAATATCTCCCTTTCCATTTACCCCTAACAGTTGGCATTGATGAGAATGAGACAAATATCAGGAATACAGAGCCATTTCCAAGCTTTTGGGTTCTCTTCATTTCTACATTGAGGCCATTTTTCAATGGTGTCTATGTTTAGTGTAATAAAACTGGAAGTAACTGACCAGAATAACATCCTTCTGCATAAACACAAAGTCCTAAACGAATTGTACACCCAAATCCAACTCTATAAACTAAGGCATGGAAAAAAACAGACATGCATTTTAGGAAGCCTTTCATCAATAAATTTTAGGCTCTTATTAAATACAAAAAGTTATGAACTTAAACTTCAGCTGTGTGATTATTTTCTCTAAACTTGATTTTTATGGTATGCTAAAGCATCATTTACTAGAACTACCACATATTTTTTATGAAAAGTAAAAAAAGATATATAACAAGGTAGCCAACATTAAAATTTGAGCCTCTTTTCAGCCTAATTTACTAAAAGACAGTGCTAAGTGCTATACATTTAATAAATTCATCTGTTCAGTAAATATTCCTGGAACATCTATTATGTGCCAAATACTGTTCTAAGCTCTAAAATAAATTCCAGAAGTGTGGTGGCAGAAAGATGGCACAACCAGCCCACTTGTATTTTTAAATCAAATTGATCAGATATGTTCCATGGTCCATTGGCCACATGCATTGGTCCTGCCAATCACAATTCAGATTAGAAAGAACACACTGACTGATCATCTTGGCTGTGTGTTACAGTTAGGATGCTTCAGAAATCAGCTTTATTGCCATCTATCCAAGAGGTAGTCTGAGGGAAACCATTGAGAAACACATAGCTTGCCAACCACTAACACTTGCCAAGCATACCAGGGGCTTAGAGTATCTGGGATGGGAAGCTACAGGAGAGATAGGAGCATAAGTATCCATGTATGAATTTTAGATGCTGCTCCGTATTCCTTCTCTTCTGTTTTGCCTCTCATTATAGATGAGTATGTCTTGCTTAGGAAAATGTCATCAATAGAAAAAAATTAGAGAGCAATCCCATTAGAAACTCATCCACCTCATTCTTCCTTATATATATGTGTGTGTGTATATATCTGATTACTAAATATATAACATAAATATGTATATGTATATATAAAAAACATACAAAAAACCTCTGCATTTATTGTGACCATCCCATTTATCAAAACCACAGATTATTTTTTCCAATTAGTGAAGGTTATTTTGGACTGTATTTATTGATTAATTTGAGACACATTAGCATTCAGCCTAGTTATATGTCAATGTGATAATTTTTTAAGTGTTCTTGAAACTCTGGACTTGAACCATTAATGAGAAGACATAATTGGACTTCAGTAGTGAAGCCTTATAAATGTCTCAGTTGAAGCTTGAAAAATGAATCTTAGCTCAAACCTTTAAATTCTATGAAAGGTTTGGGTGTGTCCTTATTAATTTTTTTTTTTTTTTGCCTTTGAGCTCATTTCTAACTGCTTTCTTCCGTGACATAAAAGACAGAAAGGGTCATTCGCTCAAACAGACTCAAGAGTAATACAATTAAATACTTCATGTGTTATAGGAATGACTGGCACCAAAATAGCACTGCATATGGTTCAGTTTATACTGACAGGACAGCAGAATCCTCAGCTTTTGGTATAAAAGCTTCAAATGAGAATATTTCCAAGGTTTCAGAGGATTCAAGATTTATCTTCTGTCACCTCTAGACCCTTTCAGAATTATAATGAGATAGAAAAGTGCTGAAATAAATAGAACTTATTTGTATATGGAGCCAGTTCTGCATCACAGATGACCAAAAAAGCAAAATAACAATTTTCTGACAGGAGGATTTCCTGACAGGACATGTTGGCATACCTCATAGTTATGCCTTTGCAGATATTTAAAACTGCTTTTGACTGTTCACATGAATACAAAGCTACATTTCAAAATACCAATTCTGCATCTTCCTCAAACCTTTGTAATAAAAGAGAATCAGCATGTAATTCGGATGTAGTCTCAATCGACCTTATGAACTAAAACCCTTCAAGATGCCGCAGAGGTTCCCTGTTATCTACTCAATCAAATCTATGCCTTTTCACTTCAGCCTTTAAGTTTAGCAGCTGTGCCTTCTATATTTTACCAACCTGCGTTTTTCATCATTCTTCAATAGTCTATTTCAGCCATGTTATCTATTGTGTTTGCCATTCAAATCATGTGACATCCCTGTCTCTGTGCCTTTGTGTTAACTATGTAATAAACGGCCCTAAAATGTTAGAAAGGAAAAAACAAAGCTTTTTTCCCCAGTCTTCACAATCCCAGGAATATGTCTTCCCTTTGATTTGTCTGGCAGCTGAAGCAATTCAAAAGGAAGAACAAAATTATATACCCAAAAAATGATAGTGGCTTTGTTTCCCAGGGGATAGTCATCTATGTGACACTTAGTCAGGGAGCCAGTCTTTTCTTTCTGAAATTATGTAGATACTGAAAGAAATACACAATTCTGCTAAGTAAAGAGTTATTTAAGAGAACATCACAATCATCCCCCATACTATGGTGTAGTTTTTAATCTAGATTTAGGAAGAAGCATTGCAGGATCAAACATAGCATTAAACAAAGCGGGCTCAGGGATAGAGAGCAGAAATGGAGTAAGTGTGTAGAGGCAAGAGTTATTTTCAGACTAAGTGCAAAGAGCAATGTAAGCCTCAGAAGCAGCAAGTCAAAGAATTGAGAAACGGATCCAGCTATTCCTAGATAAAGAATGTCCACCAATAGACTTGATGGTCAAAGGTAAAATCACACTCATGTAACATGTATGTAATTAGCTGTAATTGTATATTGTTTCATACATTTAAGAAGCTATGTAGCAAATTATTTCAATAAATTTAGCCCTACTAGGCGACTCCTACCATTTGGTAATAAATTGGTACTTAGGAAGTGATGGATTGTCACTGACTGGGCTTATCTATACTCCTAACCAACTGATAAAGAGGAAAGGGGGAATTTTACAGAAATGACGACCTTCAAAAAGATGCTTGAAGGTACAACTTCTACATTGCACCACTATAAATATCTCTCCTCCATTTCTCCACTAATCTGGCTTCTTTTTCTTTTCCAGCTCTTTTTCCTTCTCAAATACTGGGTTCCAAACTTATCTGTACAATATATATATTTGCATCCATCAGCAGAACTTGAAAATATAATTTGTATATAGGGGTGTATTGTATACATGTTTATATGAGGAAATATTACATCCCTTGTTAGAAACAAAACCCAGACTGTGGATCTGGCCCTAGGTGGAAAACTTCTTAGTTGATGATGATAATAGTAAATCAAAGTGACATAAAGCCAAGAGAAGGTGAAATTTAGGGGCAGAGTTTACTGCCTGATGGCCTCCCACCTCCACACCCCTGAAGCTTCCCTTTTACTGCTAAATCTTGGAGAAGATCTATATTGCATTAACTAAAGGGAGTGAAATTCCCCTAGCAAAGAATCTTAACCCATGGCCCATGGATGCAGAGTCTTCAAGGGCTTTCTGAACCACATAACATTTATGACAAATATTGTGATATGTGCATTTTTTTTCTGAAAAAGAGTCCTCCCTGTTGTGAAGAGCTAATACTCTAGATATTGGGTGACACAGAATGATTTCCATAAGAATAGCATAATATGATTCGTGT
Organism: Lepilemur ruficaudatus; assembly: GCA_963574885.1. Taxonomy (NCBI): domain Eukaryota; kingdom Metazoa; phylum Chordata; class Mammalia; order Primates; family Lepilemuridae; genus Lepilemur; species Lepilemur ruficaudatus. The sequence goes on along the minus strand of CAUYRT010101501.1, from coordinate 14,845 downwards.
TTTATAAAGATCACTGGTAACAATATGGAGGAGAGTCTAGATTTCCCCCTTCATTAGAAGGAGAAATTTTAACACATAAAGTATATATTCTGTCTTTCTTAAATCTGTTATACAGAGTGACTTCCCCAAAATACAGGCTTTCCAAGTTTAGTTTGGCACTCAATACTGTTTGGAAAACATTTTTTTCCAAATCAGAATGAATATTTAAAGCTCATAGCACAGTGTGGACATCATCTACTAGAGATTCTCCTAATAGTGTGGTGGGAAGAACATACGCTTTAGTCAGAGAGCCATGGATTTATATCTCAGCTCTGCTACTTACTCAAGCTGTGTGACTCTGTAAAATAGGGGTCATGATGATTATATCATAGAGTTGTAATAAGGACTAAATAAAAAACATATGCAAACCCACTTAGCAGAGTATCTGACACATAGTGGTCAACATTATTTATTGTCATTAATGTTCCCACATCTCCATCTTAAATCCTACCTTCTCTGAGCTCCAGATATGTATGTACAACTCTCTTGTGGCCTAGTCAAAAACCCCTCTCACTACACATCTGAAACCTTTGATTTGATCCACACTTTCAGCGGATAATCTTGTCTCTTCTTTATCCAAGAAAATTTAGACATCAAAATATGAACTACTTTAACTTCTTGCCACTCCATTTCAGAACATACTTCCTGACTTAGAAGATGCAGTGAACGGTCCCCTTTCAAAGTCTTTATTTCCAATTGAGATCCAGAAACATTATCCAACAGTCTTATATCAATAATTACATTCACTTGCATTCACTCTTCAAATCCTTGTGATTTGGTGTCTGTCTCTAATATTACTGAAACTGTTTAAGGCAATGGAACCCAATCGTGGATGCCCATTTGAATCCCTGAAAAGATTTTTGAAATGCCTTTGTCCCACCCCTGGAAATTCTAATTTAATTGGTCTTGGGAGCAGTCTTGGCACTGGGATTTGTAAACCTCCTTAGATTATTTTAATGTCCCATCAAGATGGACAATCTCTGGTCTAATATCAGCAAGGACCTTCTAAACTGCCTGTTTTATTGCCTTTTGTCAATTTCCATTCTACTTGTTAATTATGAAGTATTTGATAATATTAGTCACATCTTTCGGCTGGAAAGTCTCCTGTGGCTTATGTGATACCCCTTCCTTTTGGTTCTTCTCTGACATCTCAAGACCATTTCTTTTCTTCTGCCCACTATTTTAATCCAGTCCTTCTCAGGGTATCATGCTTGGCTCTCTTTATTTCTGACTGTGCATATTCTCACTGGATGAACTCTTCTACTCCCACAATTTCAAGAACCACTTATTTTCATTTCTGTGAAAAATGACATTGGAATCATAATAGGGATTGCCTTGAATCTATAGATCACTTTGGGTAATATGGACATTTTAACAATATTAAATGACTCTAAAGACACACATACACATAGAAACAGACACACAGATACACAGAGACACACACATAGACACACACGGACACAGACACACACACACTTCTTGAAACTTGAGATCTGAATTCAGAGCTGCCTATCTGTCCATAGTAGTTATGGCAGCGGGTTATAATGTCAGACTGGCTGAGTTCCAATCCCAGTTCTATCATTTACTACTTCTGTAATATTGGGCAAGTTATTTAGCATCTCTGTGCTTCACTTTATTCACTGTAAAATGGGTATAATATTGATCCTAACTTCATAGCATTATTGGGAAGACTAAATAACATATCTATCTAATAAATGGTGCTTAATAAATGTCAGATATTCCCCTCATAATCATTTTTATCATTCCCCAAGTAGAGTACATGGTTCTAGCTTCTAAACCCCCAAAGTACTTTATATATACCACTATTATAACACCAATCATATTGCTGATTTATATCTATGTTCCCAACTGTACTCTGAATTCATTGAGGGCAAAGCCTGCTGCTTATTCACCTATATATCTTCAGACTTTTATATAGAACTTGGCACCGATAAGCAGACCACAGATTGGAAACAGGCTACATCTTTTGTCAACTCTAATTGATTGACAATGCTTGCATGGAATGCTGTGTTGAAAAGGATGTGAGGCTGCAGTTGGGCTCAATAGGAAAGACCGCTATGATTAATTAGGGATGCTTGCCCTGGGAAAGTTAGAGGGAGCAGTGGTACAAGTGTCATGGGCATTCCAGTCTAGTTTTAGATGCTGTGTAAGTAAGTGTTTATAGAATAAACTGTCATGAACAAATGCTACTAGCTGAAAGACATGAGCCAATTGGAGTTGTTTCTAAATAACTTGGTTAATTTTCTCTTAGAATCTAAGTTCATTCAGAACAGTCATTCTACATTTTTATGCTAGAAATTTGTGACAACTAGAAGCATAACGTGCTCACAGCAGAAAAATCATTACATGTGATCAGATGCTGCTGAAATTTTTGTTTTATAGGTCTTGCTACACTAATATTCCACCTACCATCTGTGATCTTTACCATGTAAATACAGATCCTGAGATTAAGAGTTCTTTTAAGATTTTTGTAGGAACTGTTATCCAAATTGTCTAGATATAAGCAGGCAATAGTTTAAACAACTGCTGAGTGCTTGAAATAAGAATAGAGAAATGTGCTTTTCAAATTTGGGCATCTGTCTACTCCTTGAACCCACAGGTGGCAGTACTGCTTAAGCAGCTTCTGCTGTGGGATGAAGTGGTTATCAACCTGGGGCAAAAAGTGGGAAAATAATAGTCACTAGGATCTCCACTTATTTCATGATAAACTTCATTCAACTAGCACAGTACCTGGCACATAGCTGACATTAAATTAATGCTGATGCATAAAAGGATAAATGACCAAATGAATGGATGGAGGGATGGATGGATGCATGTTTGATAAGCTTTGCTTCCATGTTACCGTGACAAATACAAATTGGCAGTTTTAAATTTTTTCCACCAGATGGCGACAATGTGAGATATAGGTTAATCCTTAAGAGGAAAACAATCAACCTGCCAACCAAACAAAAACCATACTATAGGAGGAGAAGAAACCTCAAAAGAGCAGATTAAGATGGGAGAAATGAAATGTTTATGTCGGCTGTAGTATGTTAGGAGTCTATGATCTTCTGGGATTTGTAACAGGTCCTGACTATGCCTCCTTTTTATTCATGGGTGACTTTTCATTCATAATTACTTTGCAGTGAAATGGCTACATTCAAAACTAATCTTATCTATATAAAAATTATATGGCAATTTTCATAACTAAAATTACTACCCTTCATTTATATATCCATACATTTATATTTTCATTTGTTTTATACTAATTTCTTAGTTAATTGATGCCTCCCTTGGAAGTGAGGCTGCTTGGGAGCAACTGCTAGCCTGTGTGCCTCCAGGAAATCTACCCCTGCTATTCAACCTGCCAAAAATCAAATAAAATAAGCCTGCCTAGGGCTCATTCATCCTGTTAGCAAAGAATTGTGAATGATATTAGATTAGTGTTCATCCTTTAATTCAAAAGCTTTTGGAAAATAAGAAAATCAGTTTTAGAACCCAACACTCCATGTATATGTGTGTGTGGAGTGCTGCTTTCTCGGCAAATAAAGATAATAATATGAATACACTTTCAGATGGGATAGAGTACTTCCTGTCATTATTATTTCTCCCAAACTAGCCCTGAATTGGATAAAACATTAACTTCTCTAAAAAGTAGAAAAAAAACAAACAGACACAGGAATATTTCGTGATAAATTATATAGCACATCATCTGCCCTTTTCTAATGATAATCAAAATAGAAAAGCATTTAACCTCCATGTAAACCTTTGGTAACTGGAACATAAAGAGGCTGGCAAGGTTGCTGAGAAAGGAAATGAAGGGAAACTAACATCTTTTTAATTCCTAAACATTTTCACACTCTTGATGGCAATCAATCCGTATCACAACCTCCTTATGTGGGCATGGGAGGCAGCATAGTATAGTGACGAATGGGGCTTTCAAGCTATAGACTTGATTTCTAATCCCAACTCTCACTGTTTCTTAGCTGTGAAACCTCTGGCAAGTTATTCGTCTCTCAGTCTCAGTTATGTCATCTGTAAACTAGGGAGAATACCTCTTGCCACATAAGGCGTTTATGAGGAGCAAATGTAAAGCACCTAGCAGAGTCCTAGAATGAAGTAGGTACAATTCAATATTTAGTATTACTATTATTGTGATGATGGTGGTGATGATGGTGATGATGATGATGATGATGAAGTCAATTTTGCAAATGAGAAAACAGGCTCAGAACTGAAGTATCTTGCTTAAGGTTGCAGAGCCAGTAAACTTGAAAGGCATGTAAGCACAGTGCCAGGCACTATAGCAGTTGCCCAAATCAACATTTTGTTTGTTTTCTTCCTTCCCAACCTAAAACTTAATGATTTTCTGAGACTCTTATTCCTTGAAAATAATAAATTAGGGTCAATTTTAGCTATGTTGATGCAAGATGTAACCACCGACATATATTTGTGAAAATTAAAAACGTTTTCTCTGACTCACAGGTAGTAATACATGGAATAAAACAACAGAGGATTCCAGACTCACAAAAAAGATGATGATTAGGCCCACCATTTTGCCTAACATAGGACAATTAATTTCTCCTCCAAAAGGGTACATATTTTCCGTCCTAGGTGTCTCTACAGATCAGCGAGTCAGTGGCAGATGAGATCCCATTTCCCGACTTTTATCTCCTGGACCTTTATATTAATACTTTAGTGTATATAAGTCAGTGCACTGAAGGATGATGCTGGCTAAAAATATAAATATGTTCAAAATGTGTTTATGTCAGTTCATGGATGATAGATTTAGGTTTTTGTCCTTGGCCTTATTCTAGTCTCAACCCTATGCACTGTCTTTGGGTAATCTCATCCATCCCCAGGCATCTCCTACTCCAAGACACTGATGAACTCAAATCTACTTATATCGACAGCCCAGATCTGTCCTGAATCCTAGACACACATTTTCAACTGCCTGATGTCACATAGCATCTTAAATTTAACATGTCCAAAAAGAAACTCATCTTCTTCCCTTTCAAACTTGCTCCTCCTACTCTGTTCTTTCTTTTGGTAAATGAATCACCATCCATCCTCTCAGTTTCCCAAACTTAAAACTTTCAGTCATCCTTGATTCTGTTATTTTTTTCAATCTTGACTGGCCATCAATTATCAAGTCTTATCACTTCGACCACACCTATATCTCTTGAATGTGTCTCTTCACCTCCATAGCCATTGTATAGCCTCCATTGCCATGCTCAGCTTTGGTCTAATTCAGTGGCCTCACAGATTTTCTCCCTGCAACCAGTTATTCCCAACTGTAATCTATACTTACAATCTATACTGCCACCTATACTTACACAATTCACTTGCATATTTCTCATCCTAAAAAATTATAATTCATCATGAAATTCTCCAGCAATCAAAAGGTTTTTTTTTCCTTTAAAGGGGGGAAACACCTAAATTGGGCATGCAAGATTTCATAATCTAGCTCCAACATATTTTGCTCTAGTCATATTGAATGTTTCATTGTTCCAGGTCTCTTTCACAGCTTTGTACTTTTCACCTGCAAATCTAGTCTCTTGGAATGTTCTCCTGTTAAACTCTTATTCACATGGATCCTGATTCCCCTGAAGAAGTTAGTTATTTCATCTGGTATTCTTCCACAGTACTTTATTTATCAGTAAAAGCCCTTAATACATTTAATTACAGTGATAAATTTTGAATGTCTATTTCCTCCACCATATTATGAGTTTCTTATAAGCAGTCATCTACCTCCCCAGCATTGGCCTCAAAGCCTGACACATATTAAGTACTAAATAAAAGGTTATTGAGTAAAAATAATTTATTGAGAGGAAGTTAGGGGCTGGGCAGGGTGGCTCATGCCTGTAATCACTTAGCATTCTGGAAGCTGAGGCGGGAAGATCGCTTGAGCTCAGGAGTTTGAGACCAGCCTCAGTGAGAGTGAGACCCCATCTCTACCAAAAATAGAAAAAATTAGCCAGGCATGGTGGTACATGCCTGTAGTCCCAGCTACTCAGGAGGCTGAGGCAGAAGAATCGTTTGAGCCCAGGGGTTTGTACCCCAAATTCCTTTTGATCACTTTCACAGAGACAGAAATCTAAGGCTGGGAAGCCTTTTATATTGACTCAGCATAAAATTGCTTATACTTCTAAAACTGTCACCAGACTGCATTCTTATTTGAACTCACAACATACTAGGTCAACCACTCTACACCCTAATCCCACAACCCACAAATCACAATTGTAAATTCATCTTGTATAAGGACAAACTTACAGGTAAATATTTTAATGGGAACCACACATTTCTTAAAGCCAAAAAAAAAAAAAATCCCCATAGGAAACATTTCCCAATTGTCAAGCAGAAGAAGAAAATTATTTTAGAGAAAATTTATATGATCTTAACTAAAAAATATGGAAGATTAAAATGAATTACTTGAAAAGAGATACAAGATTTTTAAAAATTACGTTGAGATAAAAATGAGTAATATAGTTAATATCACAAACATTTAATGTATATTTAAATGTTAGTATAAATATATTAAATCTTTGGCTTAATTTAAAGTTTTTTAAATGTAATATTCCAGTACTAATTAGAATACAGTTTTCACTTGTAGTAACTGCATTTGACATGGTAATATTTAAAAAACAGTTTTCAGTGCATGCTAAGCACTTGCATTTCAGGTGATAGCAACTAATCCTTAAATAAAAACCCATAAAGCAATACTATATGCAAAGTTTTGTAGAAAAATAGAGACCAATAAAGAAATCATGATCCCCATCCTCATTGAAAGCACAATCTAGGAGGATATACACAACCATAATAGGAGGTAGAAATGGGTTCAAATAAAGTATCCTTGACGTTCATGGAGGAAGAGATTACCTACACAATGGGGGTAGAAATGGTGTTGGGGGCGAAAATGCAGCAAGGGTTCAGTGGCAAAGGATGCTTGTAAGCTAGGCCTTGAAAAATGGCTGGGTAGGTAAAGGGAGATAGCAAGGAAGGATATTCCAAGAAAGAGGTAACATTACAGCAAAGGGATTGAAGACAGATCAGGTAAGGTCCAGGGAAACACATTAGGAAACAAAAAACATTCTAGGTGAGATATAATGAGAGTAATGAGAATGAAAATGGAGAGGAGAAGATGGATTTGAGTGATGTAGAAATCAACTCTGCTGGATGAAGCAACTGATTAGATACAGAGAGTACATGTGATTGACCAGGAGACTGGGGGCATTACTAACAGAGGTCAGTGACACAAGGAAGAGAAATGGGACGGAGGGGTTAAAATGATTGTTTCCACTTTAGATAGACTGCTTTAGAGTTGCCAGTGTGTTATTCATTTGGAAATGTTCAGCAGGTAACTGAAAATCTAGGACTAGGGTTCAGGAAGGAGGTTAGACCTGAAGATAAATATTTGGAAGTCACACAAATAGATGTGATCATTAAAACCATCTGAGAAAAAGAGCTTTCAGAAGGATGGAGCAGTGATCTTCAAACTTGAACAGAAATCAGAATCCCTTGGAGGGCTTGTGTAAAGCACATATTGCTGGGTCCCACCCTGGGTTTCTGACTCAGTAGGTCTAGGTTGGGGCTTGAGAATTTGCATTTTTAAGAAGTTTCCAGATTATGCTGATGCTGCTGTTCCAAGGTCCACACTTTGAGAATCATTGATTTAGATAACCAAATCTATTATTTTTTAATCTCAGTATTGACTTAGTCATAAAAATAACTTGTGCCAATGTCAACATTTTTTCTATGTAGTTAAAATAGTGCCGAATACTGCTTATCTATCAGTTAAAAAGAAATAGAGAATTATATTTCTATCTACCTTTTTCTAATCTGTTAGAAACTGTCTTGTCAATCCATAATTGAGAAACCAAGGCTATTCAGAGAATACGCTCCAAAATATGGCTGTAGTAGGAAGGGTTCCAAAAAATTCTTACTTTTCCTTCAGACTGTGATGTACAAGGTTTCTGCATGCTGGTGACAGACTTTGTGGACCCTTGTTTGGTGGTCTCCATTAACCTGCTAGCTTTGTCAGCAACCAAATATTTGAGACTTTTGTCCCATATAGGCAATGGCTTGAAAAGCACTTAGCTGTTTACTTTTCTTCTTACTTTAAATTATTTATCCTTCAGTCTGTAAATGGCTATTTGTAGGATTAGACAAATTTTGAATGCTCCGATAAGAGGATTGTTGCATCCAAATTCATACATAATCTGTAAAAAGCACATGTAACCTACAACCTCAGCTGGGTTGGCATATGAAACAGATTCCCTGAGCATATGTAAGCAGTGCAATTTATGAACCAGTTAACATCAGCAAATTTATTTTTGAAACATAAGTTTATGCACAACAAGCATTCTCTAATGAGAAATAATATTAGTTGTAAAAATCCAATAAAAACATACCTTGAGTAGATTTCTCTACTTCTTTCCTCTTTCTGTTCTGGCTGTTGTAATTCATCCTCAGCTCTTGGTTATACTCATGCAGAGTTTCCCTGGAGTTGTATGACTGTCTTGGTTTTCTTCCATCTTCACTCTCATCAGAAGAACTGGTATAAGCTAGTTCCATTTCATGCTTGACTTTTGACAGAGGCTGATAGGGTTTGCAGTCTGTTTGTTCCATCTCTGATTAAGCAAGCTCAGTTTCATGAAAAAAAAAAGGATGAGGAAGTCCTTTAAAGCAAGCAGTCCTGGAAAAGAGAGGGAAAAACACAAGTCTTCTTAGATTTTTCCTTTTGTGAGGAAATGCATCTATCTGGCAGATTCACAATTGGTCCCGATAATACTATCAAAGGAGTGAAGCAAAAGACAAACTAGATGACATGAAGCTAGCCGGAGGCAATAATAACACTCTGTGTTACATGCATTCATTGTCAAGCATTTAGGATTAAGCTGGAGGTTGCAACATCAGAAAATATGCAAGGTAAAAGACAGACAGCCTTCAAAAATATTTGTATTGGAATGCAAACAGAGGACAATGTTGTTCTATGGTGAGTGTGTTTTTAATGTTAAAATCAGCAGTTAGATTAAAAAAACAGTATTGGATTTGAAGTGGTGAGGAGTACAAAGATTAACCCAGCGCATGCCATGTTTGAAATGAAAACCGGTAAGAGAACTACATCCAGAAAGAACACATTCTTGCCTCCGGTTTAATATTACATTTAAGACAGGGGCTCTGAGGAAGTGAAGGATTCTGAGTGAGAGAGCTCATGAAATAAAGTGTCCTTGAGGGGGACTGAGCTCTTTGTGTTCATATTGTGGCTTTTGAGCCTCAGGCCTGCAGAGCATTTTTAATGAGTTAGGTGGTGGTAAATTTTTTCCTTCATAGTACCGAGAGGATGTAAACAACACTTCTGGTGAGTATACTGGTATAGAACAGCAGGACCTAAATCGGTTTTAGAAATGGCAATTTTAAACTTCATGATAAATCACTGAAAGAACCCCCTGTCCCCATAGAATGCTGAGCTAGGAGCCACTGAAGCTCTTAGGGACAGTATAGGCATTAACTGCTCTACTTAGCACGAAGAGGTTTGAGAAGATCAAGTGCCATCTGAGATGTCAAAGTCCTCTGTAAAGTTAAAAGCCTTGTAAAAATGTTCTTATTTTCATTCTTCACATTATTTTATCATCACTATTTCCATCCACTGCTGCAACTTTGCAACTTGGTCCTTTCATACAATATTTAAAAACCTAGTTTGGAACCAAGTAACTTTACAATTTTATTTTGCAGTGAAATTGACTCCTCATTTTTCTTCAGCTCTTCAGCATATGCATTTTCAAAGAAATCTACAGACATCTAAATGGTGGCTCCTCTATCATGTAAACTCTCACTTTTTGGAATTCCTATTGCATTTATGGCAAGCATATAGAATATAGAAATCATTCAATAAAGGCTTATTGATTCACTGATATATATATTAAATGGTACATGCTGCTTTATAGTATGAACAAAGGGTCTTCTTTCCCTAAAATGTTAAGGTCTTTGAAGGAAGGATTTGAATCTTATTCCCCGTTATATTCCCCACACCACTTAGCACTATTCTAGGCAAACACAGTAGAAAGTATTTCGCTCCTGAAACTATAAATTCTATAAATGGTCTATGGAGACACCTAGATTAGTTTGAATTAATATCAGAGATGAGCATGTTTGAAGGGAAATCAGATAAAATACTATAAATGAATATATACTGATGATTCAACAACAATCTAATCTCATGCCATCTCTTGGCTGCATATACTATCTGTATACTCATAACTTCCCAATTTATAGCTCCAGCATAGGTTTCTCCCCTGAGCCACAGACTTGAATATCCAACTGCCTACTCAATATCTTTACCTGGTTATCTAAAAAGTATTTAAAACCTCGTATGTTCAAAACTGAGCTCCTGACTCCCTCCCCTTCCCAGACCTGCTCCTCTCATAATCTTCTCCATCTTCATAGATGGCCACCTGATTCTTCTGTTTGCTCAGACCAAAGAACCTGAAGTCATACTTGACTCCTGTCTTTCACATCCCATATGCAATCCATCAGTAAATCCAGTTGGTGCTACCACTGAAACACATCCAGGATCCAACCAGATCTTTCCACATCCCCACCACAACACCAGTTCGAGCCATCATCTCCCAGCTGGATTATTGTAATACTTTCCTAATTGGTCCACTGCTTACACCATTGCCCCCTATATCACATTCTCCACACTGTAGCCAGAATGAAACTTTTAAAATCTAAGTCATGTCATGTCTCTACTTTTCTCAGAAGCAACAATGAGGTCCTATTTCCTCAAAATAAAAGCCAAAATCCTTACAACATCCTACAAATCCCCTACAAGGTGTACCTTTCCCTACCCTAATCTCTCCAAACTCATCTTGACATTTCCCCCCTAGTTTATGTACTCTGGCTGCACTAACGTTCTCGCTGTTTCTGAAAACATCATGCATGTTCCCATCTCAGGGTCTTTGCAACCTCCATCAAAAACCATCAAAAAATGGTATTTCTCATCCTCTTTCCTATATTTCAAAGAACTTATTGCCAAATGACATGCTACATATTTCACTTATTTGTTTATTGTCTGCAATCTCTCTCCCCCCACTAAAGTGTAAACTCCATGAAGGGAAGCATTTATTTCTTCCATTCATTGCTATATCCTTCAGAATGAGCACAGTATCTTGCATATAGTAGACACTTGGTCAATACATGTTGAATGAATAAACAATTGTTGAGAAGTCTCAAGAGGGACTAGAGAGAATGTGGAAATTAATAAGCCATAGACTGTGCCCCTGAGGAACTCACAGCCTAATGCAAGCAACCAATAAACAACTGTACTGCAAAGCAGAATGAAATGGCTCTTAAAAGAAAGACAAAGTAATGTTTGAGCACTAAATATGAAGGTACTGGGAAAGGACTGCACTTGATTTAGCTTATTTGTTTATCACCAACACTGTCACCACAACCACTGAAATCCGAGTGAGCACCTATGTTATAAGACCAATTTTAATCTCTTTCTTCTTAAGTTTCCCTAACATATTCTTCAGGAGGTGGACAGTTGTCTGAATTTTAAGCCTGGGCTTGGCTACAAACAGTGCTAAGTGAGAACTGTACCAACAGCAGACTTCTAGAAATGCTTTTTTTGTAGCCAAGGATTAGACTTTCACTCAGGAAAGGAGGCATCAATAAAATTCATCTAACTTCATTTCAACCAACCCATATAGTTTTTTGTTCATTGAAGAATGAGAGTTCAACAAGCATGGATGAACTATTTGCTACCTAAGGCCACTAACAATGCAAAAAATATTAATCAAAGACTTTATAACTAAAAATAACTAAATAAAATGCTTTCTGTTATAATATAGAGATTAACAGATATTATTTTATCTTCTGCAGTGGTCCCCAACCATTTTGGCACCAGGGATCCGTTTTATGGAAGACAATTTTTCCATGGATTGGGAGTGGGCAGAGCTCTGTGGCCTAGTCCCTAACAGGCCACGGACTGGTAACAGTCTGTGGCCCAGGGGTTGGTGACCACAATTCTAAAGTACACTTTCCATCTCTTCACTTGCTCTTTCAGTCAAGTCTTTAGATCACTCTGATCAGGATGAACGCAGTATGGGGTTGACCAGAATAATGTTCCCCTTAACCCTCAGTTGATTATCAATCTATGCTTATCTTAATGTCACTCAAACCTAACAAGTTAAATTTAAAAATGAAAAAAAAAATCTCACTTCTAATGCCTAATGCTGTGTTTTGGCAACTATGACTTATTATGTTAAAATCACCCTTATTTTTATGTATGGAAACATAGACATTCTCTTTTCCCTCCATATGTTTATTTGCAACATGTAAATGAGAGAGAGAGAGAGAGAGAGAGAGAGAGAGAGAGAGAGAGAGAGAGATTCCTATAGCCATTCTGAACTGTTTTCAAAGTTTTAATCATAGCTATTCACAGTCATGAATCAGCTGGGAATGTCATATCTATTCAAGGTTATTGAGTGTCCTTGGAGGCAATCTTCCTTTAAACCACAAAACTGATATAAACCAAGAGAAAAGAATCCTTCCCCGCTCCCTGACCCTCAACCATAACTTTTTTGTCTTAAAATTTGTATCAGTGGGCCCAGGTGATGAGGTAAACGTTCTAGGTCTCTTTGGGTACATGGTATGGAGACACATACAATTCTGTGTGCCTAAAGCTGTGATAATATATAACTGTGATATTTGTCAAAGCCTTGAGAAGCAGAGCTTGAATTCACTGACAAATAATTCATTTTTTGAAAATATAAAAGTAGAAAACATTAAGAAAAAGATTAATATTTTAAATCTAGCAGAGGTTGAAAGCACAATAAACTCTGAAAGAATGTTGCTCCAAATACTCTATAGTAAAGGATAGATTCATATTTGCTTAATTAACTTTTTCATTCAGTGCCCAATATGACATTCTGGAGGTCCACAGACAAGTAAATGTTATTTAGAAATGATGATACTGTCGACTCATAGAAAAACCAAACGTACATATAATGCTAGTCACATCAAAACAATTTTTTATTTCTCCATTATTTTGATAATGATAAACTTTAAAATAAAGCAAATGTGTACATAAAACACATGCTGCTGTGTGAAAAACATAGAGTAAAAAACAAAGAAGTCAATTATCTTTGCTACTGTAAAAGATCCATTCAGATTTTTCACAAAGTATAAATTCAAATGTCACCACCTGTGGTTTGCCCTTGTGCTTTCTACTCTCCACTTGCTAACAAGATAAACTCCAAGTGACTTCAGAAGAGACCCATAGAGGTTTATATTCACGCACTTAGTTACCATAAGGTTAGGGAGAGACAACTTGGTATGTGGAAATCATTGGCCTTAGAATGACAAAATTACCACAATAAAAACTGCAGCAGCAGCAGCAGCAGCAGCTAACTCATGTGGCAGCTGTCAGGTACCAGGGACTGTTAGAGTGCTTGTCATATATTAACTCCTTTAATTCTTATAGCACAGTGAGGTAGGTAATATTGTTATCCCCATTTTACAGATAAAGAAAACCAAGGGACAGAGCCGCTAAGTGACATGCCAAGGTCACTGCATATCTGAGCTTCCAATTCCTGTAGTCTGTCTCCAATGGCGACACTCTTTACCACTATTTCACGCTGTCTTTCAGAAGAACACGTGATAGAATGACCTTAGAAAAATCACCTCCCCTCTTTCAGGGCCTTATTTCTTTAAATTTAAAATAAATGGATGAGATTATCTCAAAGAACTCTTCCAGTTCTAAAATTCCACAATTGCATATGAAATTGAAGGGAAGCTTAGATTGATTTACAAAAAAATAAAATGGTGAATATATTCAAGGCCATGTTTACATTATTTATCATTTCTTCTCTTCTCCCCTCCTATCCTCCCCCTTCCTCTCCTTTTCCTCCCCCAACCTTCTCATATGCACTCCAATCTACTGTAGGGTAGCTGAACTAAAATATTGCTTTTGAATCCGTGAATGTGTTTATCTATGCATTGGGGGTAACCTCCCTTCATCTATCCTTTTTATTTTTCTTTCCATTTCTCATTCTTAATCACATATACTGCCCTCTCAAAATGGAAACCCATTCCTAGTTTAGCCTCAGCACAGAAAGGCTGCTCCTACTCATAGCAGCTGCTTCTAGGTTGGAGCCTTCACCAAAAAGTCCCACTCCACTCAGAAAAATTAATTAAAGGGTACATAGAACATTGCCTAAGGAGAGAAGGCCTTCATAGCACAACAGACAGAGGAAATGAGGCCACACAGTGCTTGGGGAATAGCTAGCAAAGGGTGATAGTATTCTTTGGAATTATTACAATAATTTTTACTCAATAAGGACCTTTTACATTAATGCACATTGACTGATACAAAAAACACTGGACTTCGGAAGCTCTTTAAAGAAATGTAAAATTCCGGCTGATTCTTCTTTCACCTTTCTTTGTTTTTCTTAAGAAAACACATAAGAAGGGAACTGCTGTAGGTGTTGGAAAACAAAACCTATAAAAGTAACATAACCATTTGATTCTTTACAAAATTGAGGGAGAAATCTTCCCTATAAACATACCAGCCTGCAAAAGTGACTGCTGTCATTGTGGTCCATTTCTTTCTAGTCATAATATACACACACATTATTGCATGTTGCTTCTTTCACTCTAGAAGTTTTTTGCATGTTTCTATACAATTTCTATATCATCGTTTTTAAAAAAATTTTTATTTTTTTAATTTCAGCATATTATGGGGGTACAAATGTTTAGGTTACATATATTGCCCTTGCCCCACCCGAGTCAGAGCTTCAAGCGT
>CAUYRT010101499.1:0-72349 GCA_963574885.1 Lepilemur ruficaudatus | reverse complement strand
TTTTTTTTTTTGGCAGTACTGTTTCAATGCTTTATTAACAATTGGAAACAAACCCAACAACTGGAGGTGATGACATCCTAGAAGTCCAAGAGGTAAGGGAAATAAATTTGCATTTTGCACCCCACCCCTTTGTATTAAATGCATCTTAGCAAAAGTAGATTAAAAAAGAAAGGGTCAAAGCCCCAGATGTCCACCAGCAGGGAGAAGGAGGTGACCCAGGGGAGCAATAGACCCCCTGCACCAGAGTCTTCCCAGGAATAGCTCAGAGGAGCTGCCCTTGCCCCTTCATACAGAGGCTCCAGCAGCCAAAACCTCCTTCCTGGCTGTAAGGCCTCCTTGTAGCTGCCCTCAAGTTTCCTAAGCTCCCCTTGCTGTAACAACTGTAATTCTGGGCCAAACCCTAACAGTGACATTCTTTCTCCCTGGCTGGGGATCTCCATCTACTATTCTTCATATCTATAATTTCATTTCTAATCTCTTGCTACTCAGTAGTTTTCCTCAACCATTTTTGGATTTTTCTTCAATTCTATCCTTTATCTCACTAATTTTAGTTCTTCATAGTATCAACATTGTGTCATTGCTTCTAATGTAATTTAGATTTCTTTAACAAAATGGCTAGCCAGGTTGCAGTCATGAACACTCTATGGTATTTTGGATATAAAATAGTCTTAACCTCACAATTTTTTAAAAAACTTGTATGAAGAGTAAAAATAAAAAGTGCAGTTAACTTCATTGTGAGAGGAAAATTATTAATACAATATATAATATATATCAATATAATATACAAATTGGCATTTGTAATTTCTTCACATGCTTTTATCTTGTCTCTATTCTCCAAATACCCATTCCATTTTGAGAAGGAACTTAGGAGAACAGCCGGAGGTGAGTAAGTTTGGCCACACCCAAAGAGTGAGCTGACAAATGCCCTTCCTATTCTACAATTCTGTAATATATAAACTGTGCTTGTTTTTCAGAGAATTAAAAAGTTCCATCAACTTCTCCGACACATTAAGAATATTTGTACATTATTTTTTCTTTTTTAATGAAATAGCCACTGCTCTTTATTGAAGTCAAGAGTCCTTAAATAAAATCCTGTCCAAAGTATCAAAAGAAAGATACAGCAATCACAGCGTTTTCCGTCCTTACGATCTAAATGCAACATAAGGAAACCTCGGGACCTAAATACCCTCTGTGTCTGTTGAAAAAGAGAAAATCACTTCCTTCATCACCTTGAAATATAATAGTATTTATTTCAAATACTAAAAGATTTCACAGATCCTAATTTTAATTATTATGTCCTTTTTATGAATGGGAAATCTAAAGTGTAGTGGAGGGAGTTATCTAAAAATATCAAAGGAACCAAGAGTTGCATAGACAAGAACTGAGAGTTGAATAGACCGGAACTTTTAAAAGTGTGTATGAGAATGTCTGTGCAAGGATTCTCCTGCCCCGTATGAGTAGGTGGAACTGCTATTGCAAAGTTGTCATTTTCAAGGGAAATTTGTGTGGGCAGCTTCCTTTATGTCTGGACAAATTAGAGCTGTGCAGGAATTTGCTAATTAGTATGTGGTGATGGTTCAGTCCAGTAGCCCTGCCTCAGGGCTCAGAGGGGGGGAAGGCAAGTATTTTTAAAATCTACTTCTCCAAGTATAATACCTGTAAGAAAAGATGAACAGAATTAGAATTATTTAACTTAGAAGAAAGAATGCCTAGGGCTAAACTTGCTATTTTCAAGCAGCTCAGAAGAATTATAACTTTGTGCAGTCTACAAAAAGGAAAATTAAATAATTGCAACAGGGTTGGTTTACATCAAAGGAAGAACTTCTCAGTTATAAAGATTGGGGGGAAAATCACCAAAGAGATTATAAAATAATGATGACAATAATAATGATGGGTATGATTTATTGAGTATATTATGTGCCACTTCTATTTTAAGCACTTTATAGACATGATGTCATTTAATCTTCACAGTAATGTTTTATGATCAGTATTGTTGCCTCAATTTTGCCTTTATTCATTTAACAATTATTTTTTGAGGGCCTACTATGTGCCGGGCTTATTTACCAGTAAGTCTAGTGTTTGTAAGGGTTCATCTGTCTGTCTGCTTTTAGTGCACACAAACTAAGATCTTCAACTTTCAGATACCTATAATTTTATTCTCAAGTTATAGAATGGCAGTTCTGTTCACAGTAGGATTAAATATTTGGAGGACTGGAAAAGGCCCCTGTACTTATGAAGCTTTTATTTGGGTATGGGAGTGGGGTTGACTATAAATAAAGAAACAAGAAAAGTAGAGTGAAAACTATTTTGCAGAGAATTGAAAATAGAGGGTTATGATAGTCACCAGTGTACTAGGCAATCAGAGAAGGTGTCTCTGAGGAGGTGAGTTCTGACTGACAAGAAGGAGTCAGCTATGAATGGAGTCAGAGGCAAGAACATGGCTGGCAGAGAGAGCAGGGGAAGGTAAGGCGCTTAAGGCAGCACCAAAGTCAACCACTTCTGGAAGCTCAAACAAAGGCAATTGTGCCAGAGCACAGTAGGGAAGCAGAGATGGTGCAGGATGAAGACCAAGGAGAGGTCAGGGAACAGGTCATGGGGCTTTATGAGGATTAAAGACTTCAGAGGTTACTCTTAAGTGTCGGAGAGCTGGGAGAGTTTTAAACTTTAAATAATCCGATTTATATTTCTTATATATTTATTTTTCTATATATTTTTTCTTTTAGATACCTTTATTGTAATTACTAGAATAATTCTTTATAAAAATTTGCTCTTCAATCAATCAATTGATTTGCTGTATTTGTGAAACATCATTCTGGCCTCAGTGTAGAGAATGGATTACAGCAAGGCAAGAATGCAAGTGCAGAGATGGTCTTCAGGGAGATCATCAAGCCTTTCCCTGGAAGCAGGGTGAGGCTTCCCCTAGGAAAATGAATGCAGGGGACCTGGCCACTCACCTGTTCTATAATTGAGTCATAGCCAGAGCATATCAAATTTTCCTGCTCCACAGTGATTGGCCAGTGCTAATTAGAGCAACGATCTGCTATAAATTGCCTGGGTGGTAAATATTGTCTTCCTTTTATTTTTCCTAAACTCAAAGTAAGCATGGCAATAGATAAATCACCTGCCAACATGCCCCAATTCCTGCATACACACACACTCAAATATATATATGGTAGTGAAAAAAAGATCATTTTTACACTGTCTTTAGTCATGTGGAAATGCCTTAGAATGGAATGTGTCTCACTTGGGTCAACTGTTATCTGTAATACAACGCTGACTCTACCCAGAAAATTTTTTCCCTGTCTTTCTACTAGTGTCTCCCAGAAGAATCAACATCCAGAAATTCTTGAGGAACTTCTCATGGCAGTGGGGAGACTCTGCCTGCCAATGTTACTAAGAGGGAGAAACAGTTTTGGGGTGGATATCCTTCGAATTTTGTTGCATAAGGGGGAATTAATAATGTGACATTCAATACTCAGTCCCTTGATGAAGGAGAAAAGACAAGAGGAATCATGAACATGATGTTTCCATCATGAAATCACCTACATGCCTCTCTCATCCTCCTTCTATTGTATTCTCAAGTCAAATACATCATGTACAATGTCTGTGTCCAAAACGCGAAACAGATATTGGGAGAGCAAAAGTAAGTAAAACTTTGAATTACAATGATTAAAAAAAGTAATATAGAAACCCTTGATCTGTCTCTTACAACAAATAGGCTATTAATATCACACTCACTACAGGATATCATTATAGTCCACAGACACAATGATTTAGTAATAATTAAAAAATGATATCAATAATAATAACAATGAATATTTGTTAAGAGCCTCAATAGGTCAGGTACTGTGTCAAGTGCTACTGGATCTTTTTCCTAAGGGTAGAAAATGTTTCTAGATCTACTGGTGACATGTGTCTCCAAAATTGAGAGAAATTTTTGCAATCTTCTTTGGGACTCACTAGAAGCATTTTCCCATTAGGGAAACTTGTTAAGCAAAAATGGTGATTGGTTGTTCTGCTTCTCCACCCAAAAGAGAGTTGAAGGGATTTAGTCAACAAGAATTTCCTAATGCTGAAAATATTGAGAACAAATCACACACATTATTTAAATCACACAGATTTGGCCTCCCATCAAAAAAGAGAGAGGGATATATTAACACAGAATGCATTTCATTCCTTCCATATATATGTAAATACTGTATGTTCAATGTAACAACAAGCATTCAGGATCAACAAATTATGGCTAATGTTATTAAGTAAGATATCCATAAAACATTTAAAACAAAAATAGTATGGTTTCTCTCAATATCTGTACAAAATTTAAGAGCTTTCACATAAAGAGAATCACTAAAGAAATAACGCCATACTTATTCTAGTCCTTAGTAACTGTTTAAATGTCACATTCACATTATCTATTCACTTTTTTCTGACTTTATAAGTAGTAGCTTCTCATTAAAGAAAACATTTAAAATTGGGAAGATTATAAAGATAAAAAGGGAAATAACTCATAATCCCACTACCCAAAATTAATGACTTTAATATGTTTGGTAGCTTTCATTCAGCCTTTTTCTTATACAAGCTTTATATTTTTATGCAGTTAAGAAACAACTGTACGTACACTTTAACTTGTTTTTAGTACTATAAGCACTTTCCCATGTCATTGAAAATTCTTCATAAATATTACTTTGGTAGGTGCAAAATATTTCTAAGCTTCTATTATTTAGCATTTAGGCTTTTTCTGATGTTTTCCTATTACAAAATTGTCACTCAAAAATGGAATATTAATAACATCCCAGCACAGCTTTATAAAGGGTAAAATAATTTCCATTCCATGTATAGGCAAATAGAGGTAGTACATTTTCCCCTACATTTTCCTCTCTCAATCTGGGTCATAAAGCAATTGATTGAAAGACAGACCAGAGGGTCCTCCCTAGGTATAGAATATTGATTAACAGGGTAGAAGACCTCAGCAGAGACATGAAATCTGTCTAGTCTTTTCTTTTTGTCCATCTCATTGTCAGCTACCATTTTCCACCCCTCCAAGAAAATTGGAAGCCAATTGGCCAGAGGCATATTGAATATCCAGAAATGTCCCTGCACACTACAATGCCTAATCAACTTCCCAAAAGTCCCAACATTTTTGGGACTAGAATATGTCTTCACCCAGGACCACTGGGTTGCAAAACTCCAGGGGTACTGTTTGCAATTTTTTCCATGTGAAGTTCTCCCCAGGAGTAGTGCAGCATTGCCCCAGATATTTATACAAGAGCAAAATGAAGAACAGAAGAAGAGATACACTTTCTGACTACATAGAAACTCCTTGTGTGAATCTCACCTCAGTGCTAATGCTGGAGTCTCCTTCAGCTTTGGTTCCCAAAGCTCCCCTTGTTGATTAACTTGTCAAAATTGGTTTGAACATATTTCCCACTCAGAGAGCCTTTTTAAAAGATGCCCAAGTTACAGGGACATGGAGATTCTCTAAGAAAAACTCTGAGCCAGGACAACAGAGAAACCCCCTGCCCTCACCATCAGTTTAGCCACTTGAGACAGGAGTTTACTGTTGGATGAGGGTCAAGAACATAGAGGAAAACCTGCTCTGAGACACAGAGCATGAGAAAGGCTTAAAGCTGAATATGGAGTAGGAGCATTGAAGAAAACCTTCCAGTAATACAATCTCCACCCTAAGCACAAGGTAATATTAGAGGAATTGAATCCAGTGACAGTGCAACCATGGCAGCAATAAAAGCCAAACACAATTCAACTCCTGATTAGATTGACTCAAAACGACCACCCTCGTCCCTGACTAATAGCCTGGTAGGAGAAGGGACATGTCCATTTCTAGTCATAAAAATTATTCACCTCAGTCTCTACTGTCCTACACATTAGATTAGGCAATCAATAAAAAATTAGAAGATACACACACAAAAAAGAAAATAACTCACTGTCAAAAGACAAAGCAGGCAACAGAATAAGACTCAGAGATGAACCAGATGTTGGAACTATCAGAGAGGAAATTTTAAATAAATGATTAACATCTTAAAGGTACTAGTGGAAAAGATGACTCGTAAGCAAAAACAGATGGAAAAATCCAGCAGAGCAATGAATCCTATAGTAAGAAAACAAAAATGCTAAAAATGACATATGTCTTGTCAGAGATAAAGAATGCCTTCAACTAGCTGATCAAGAGACTCAACAAGCCAAGGAAAAAAATTAGTGAACTTGCAAATAAATCGATAGAAATTACCCAAACAGAAACACAAAGGAAAAAAAAAAGAGTGAAAAGAAAAAACAAAACTTATGAGTTGTGGGTTTCACATATGCATAGGGCAGAAGAAATATTGGAAGAGATATTGGCTGAAATTTTTCAAAAATAATGAAATACACTAAACCAAGAAGCTCAGAGAATCCCAAACAATTTCAATAACAAAGTGAAGAAGGAGGAGAAGAAGGAGGATGGGGAGGAGGAGAGAAAATGGGGAGAAAAATGAAACCCACACACTCCCACTAGATCCATCATAGTCAAGTGGCTTAAAACTAAATATAAAGAGACAATCTTGAGGATAGTCAGAGACAAAGGAAACATTACATACAGAGGAGCAAAGCTAAGAATAACAGTAGACTTCTCATCTGAAATTATGCAAGCCAGAAAACAGTAGAATGACACTTTCAAAATGTTGAAAGAAAAAAAACCCTAATAACCCAGAATTTATGCCCAGTGAAAAAATATTTCAAAAATGAAAAAGAAATAAAGACTTTTTCAGACAAACAAAAACTGAGAGAATTCATTACCAGCAGCCCTACACTACAAAAATTGTTACAGGAAGTTCTACTGGTAGAAGGAAGAAGACACTAGATAAAAACTTGATATATGAAGTCAGATAGATCCCTAGAAATGAGTAAAATGAAGGTTTTTCTAGTTCTGGATGCATTGAGTTTTTTTAAAAAAATGTCGATATAGCAGTCTGGATTTCATTCCCACCAGATCCCCTTTACTGGGCCAAAGCATCCTTGTCCTACTTGCTGAAGGGGACATGGCTGCTATCAACTCACAGCTGTACTGTCCTCCTGAGAATTGCCCTTGGCCGATGGCAGCCACCTGGACACAGAATATGTAGTAAGTTTGCATGGTTCCCCAGGGTAGCTGGTAGCCAGTGGCTAACAGATATTGGGTACTGAAGAAACCTTCCTCCTTGCCTTAAGGTGGGATAACTGTGGTACAGGTCATGTTCCAGAGTTCCCTGTGGGATCATCTGAGACTAGCTTCATCTGCATCCACCACTGTGCCTGCCTTCTCCCCGCCCTATCCTGCTCCTTTCCCTGTGGTACGGGTTTCACCTAGACCTTTCCCTCAACATTCCCTTTCTCAATCTTTGCTGCTGAGGAACCTGACCCAAGACACTCAACATTTCGCCACAAAGCATAAAGTCTGCCATAGATTTTTGTATGTTATTTATCAAATCAATAACTTCCTTTCTATTCCTAGTTTCCTAAAGAGTTTCTATCAAAAATGGATATTTTTTGGTGAAGATTTATCTCACATTTTTCTCATATGATCATATGATTTTTCTCTTTTATTTGTTTAATGCAGCACCTTATGTAAAATCAATTTAGAATTCTTGGAATAAATGAAACTTGGTCAAATTTTTTTAAATATTTGCTAATGTATTAATTTAATACTTTTCAAGACTAAGCAGGGAGCAGCAGGAGAAATCCCAAAAACACTTAAACCTTCTAAAGCTACTAACAACAAGGACACTGGCACAGTTCATATTCAATGGGTTCTTCTCTGCCTACAAAAGGCACATCCCTGCCCATAGGTAAGGGTAGAATGAGAGTGTCTAGATTTCAAGTTTGTTATCCACGGTAAGTGTGCTTTTGCATTCTCTGCTAAATGCTGAATTTTTCCAAGTTTGCGAATGCGTCTTGCCTTTCTTTTGTCCTGTCTTTCCTGGCAAAGTACTAAGGACACAAGGGATTTGGTCAATTATTACTGAATTAGAGACAACTGGCCCATAGGCATCAACCTTGGACCCTGACTCGACTAACACCATTCTTTAACCAAATTCATT
Organism: Lepilemur ruficaudatus; assembly: GCA_963574885.1. NCBI lineage: Eukaryota > Metazoa > Chordata > Mammalia > Primates > Lepilemuridae > Lepilemur > Lepilemur ruficaudatus. Next base: position 64,280 of record CAUYRT010101499.1, on the reverse strand, counting down.
ACTGAAGAAAATACCCATAATGGCATTAAAGGCAGAAACACTCTGCCAACACAGAAATCCTTAAAAACTCTGAAATCATCAGCTTTCTCTAAATTTCTCTCTGTGGTTCTTGTTTTGATTTATGAAGTCTAGTGCTTAACCTGAAGATCAGGTGGCTAAGAGTACTTTTGAAACAGCTAGTCATTTGTGAAATAAACACTCCCTGATTGTCCAATGGCTGCTGACTTGCAACTTGTTTTTTCAGAAACTCTCCTATGGCTCAATTTAATCATTTCATCAAATAAGGAACATGCTTTTTGTCAGGAAAAAAAAACCACTGTCATTAGGACAAATGGGCCTCTTCCTTAAGTCTCCCAATCTTTTCCTTCACACCTTTATGAACATGTTTCCCCGAATGATCTTATTGGTGACACAGTTAGTATTGATTTGCCACCCGTAGCTTCTACTTCTTCCCATGACCCTAGAATTGATCCAATTTGGGAAGAAACAAGCTGTGGAAAGCAGCCACTATCTCTTGCATTCCTGGCTCTTATCTTTTATCAGTGTCCTGACTCTACACATTTTGGCTTAAATAACACCTTATCCAGTTGCACCAGTTAATTTTACTTCATAGGTCTTAGAGATCATTGGAATTTTGGAGATGGAAGGAACTTCAGCGATGGACTAGTCTATTCTTTCATTTTCCCAAAATTAAGCTCCATAATAAATGCCTTAGCCTAGATCTAGAGACAGAACCAAAATGCCACATCAAGTCTGGGCCCTTTCTAGTGAATACATGGTACCACCCTACATGCATGAACCCAATCTGAGAAAATGAGCTTGCAAGTTCATGTCCAGCATCATGAAAATGTTCCCAACTCCCTGGAAACAATATGCTAACTTCATTTAAGTAAGCAAGACCGCACTCCAGGTCCCTGCCCCCCAAAAAGTGGGGTAGCAGGGCGGCCCTCAACATCAGAGCCTCCTGGGGAACTCCCTGCTGTACCTGAAGGAAGAAGGATGTCAATGCCTAGTTTTAACGGGTCTTTCTCTCATGTCTCCAGAAATCTTCTTAGCTGACATTTATTAGGGTTCTACTGGGATCGGTCTCAAACACCTTATTGAGCAATATTTTAGAAATCTCTCTGTGCTGTTTGTCCTGCCCTGCCCAACTTCATACCCTCTTGTCTAGGGATGGCTCCACAAAGAGGAGAGAGCAGAGATGGGTCAGCCCTGAGTCTGGGAAGAGGGCCTGATGAAAACTGTTCTCCTTCCACTAGAAAAATTAGTTTTCTGACCATTGTGTGAATAGAACTTAAAAATTTGACCTTTGAGTTGTGATCTAATACCTGAAATTCCTTTCATTCCAAAATTAAAGATAAGGCTTTCCCTGAAAACATAGCAGGACTAAGCATTCTCCAGACTTATTAATGTCCATGAGGAGATAAATGACATGAGTCATTTCTTAGAGGTGGTTCTGGAGACGGAGGAGGGAAAGGAGAGGTCAAGGGTACCGAAGGGAGAGCGAACATAGGAGAAAGAAAGGCTGGGGGCCTTGAGGAGGAACTCTGCCCACTTCACCATCTGCCCTGAGCAAAGCTAGATTTAGCTGCTTCCGAAACTGCTCTTGGGTTGTTGGTTTTTTTTTGTTTTTTTTTTTTAAATCTCTCTGACCACAAAGCCAACTGCTATAGGTTTTCAAATAGACAAGGATGTCTTTGGACGGCATCTACCCAGATAAAGATGAATGGGAAATAGGTCCTTATGCCGGTTAGTAGAAAGAGACTTCAAAACGTGTTAATACATTTGTGCTATTGACCATTACATTACCTAATTAGGAGAGTATTTTATATTAACATAGCCCTTTCAACTGGGGAGCTCACATAGATTTACAGAAATCAGAAAAATCAACTTCCCAGCAGAGTGTCATCTGTAATAGAAATCACACAAAAATGAAAGATGAAATCAATACTCATGCTAAAGGAATTTCCATATTGGTATGATTGTCTCCACAAATGGAAAAGTGGAATTAGGGGTGACGTTGAGTAAGTGGTAGAATGTAGTCCCTTTTTATTTTCTGGGGGGAAAAAGGCAGAGAAAGAAAAGGGAAAAAAATGGAAGAGGACGTGCTCCTGTTTACACACCGCCTGGGTTAATGTGTAATTGACAAGATTAATGGCTGCATAATAATTGCCTCTATTGTTTACTGTCTGGATGGTGGCCAGTCACCTTCCCGCTCTGCCCGCCGGTGGGTTTCGGTTTGTAAGGAATGCAGTCAGCGGCTGACAGGGTCTTAGTGCCAGGTGTAACCTCGCTAAAGCAGACATTCAAGGAGAACCGTGCAAGGGTGTGCGGTGAGGCTCGCTGCAGCGGGGCGGGCCTTCTTCAAGTTGTGGTAAATACTCTCACCGCGAAACAGCAGGGTGAGCTGTGTCCGAGCAGAGCCTGGGTCAGGGCCAGGGTCAGGCCAACCGACCACTTCACCTGAGGAGGACAAAGAAAGGAAAACTCTCAGGATCCAGAGAAAGGTCCCATTTCTGTCCTGTCCACACTGAAACAGCAAGCAGAGTACACCTCTCCGCTGTTCCATGCATGGCCCTGGGCTGTGCTGGGAGCAGCCACCTTCACGTGCAGACTGGCAGGGATGGGAAAATACCTCCCTCCCCGCTCTTCCCTGGTCTGCTTCCTAAGCCCTTGCCCCGTGCCCTGTGAAACGAGCAAACAGACCAGGACTTTCTGTCGTGAACTGCAGAAAGGATTTCCACGGACAGGTACCATGAGTCCAGTTGCTCTCCTGGTGGTCTTGTCTCGTCTTGCCTCTCGCATGGCTCAGCATGGTTTTACGTACAAAACCAAGAGCTAAGTAATTCTGTCTCATGTGCCCTTGTTCTGGTACAAGTCATAAATGTTTTTCGTGATTACCTCAACCTTTGTGGGTTTCCATTTCCTAACAAATCAAGTTCAGATTCCTGACATCTGAGGAGGCCCTCCTGGGGTTGGTACTAGTTTATCTTCCCTCATAACACTTATTTCTACTGTCATTAAATAATTTTTTTGTATGGTCATCAGTGGGATGGTTTTCTGCCTTGCTAAATGATGAGTTCCCTGAAGGTAGGGACTGCACATACTGTGTTCTTTGAAGTACATCTAACAGCAGGTTAGATCTACGCAGCATCTGCTTAGATTCATTGTCAGATTAATAACTATATGAATAAAGGAAAAGACCAGTTCAAAGTTCCACTTTCTTCATGAGCTCCACCTTCAGCCTCTCCAGCTGGCCATACTCTTGTTAGTTATCATGTAGAATGGCAGGTGACCTTTGCACTTCCTGCTGACAATATCATTCTCCATGTTTTATCATCGTTATCTGGAGCCTAGTCTTCTCTGTCTGGCTACTCCAAGCCTCCTTGATAGCAGGGACTGTCATTCTTTTTTGTGTGTGGTTCACAACTCCAAACACATTTTACGTAACAAGAACTCAAAAAACTGCTGGGCAAGTGATGGATCATTCACTAATCAATTGATTGATTGATTATCTACAGTTCCACATTCTGCATTACTTTTTCTATATTAGAGTAAAAATTTTAAGGAATTTTCACCAGTCCACAAATCTTTTCATCATTTCAGAGTCTCATGTGGTCCTTCTAGGGCCAATCCACTGTAGCCCGCCATCTGGAGTTTACAGATCTGAAGGCAAGGCATGAAAGAGTTTTTTTGGCCAGAGACCGCAGAAGAGGCGAGAGGCTGGAGCAGTGGGAAAATGGAGACAGCAGGAACAAGTACTTACAACAGGTGGTTTAGGTGGAAAAAAATGAGAGCTCTAAAAATCTCAAAAGAATGATAGGCTTTGAGCTTAAGTCTTTATTCTGTATAAACTTGAGCTTAAGTCTTCACCCTGTGTATATTGTGTGGCCTTGGGAAAGTCTCCTTCCTCCCCAGATCTCTTTTCTCATGGGTGGAGCAGTACTGATGATGCCTATCTTTCAGGTTGTTTATAGGATTCACATAACAATATACAAGATATTGCTTTATCAACTCAAAAGGGTTATGCAAATGGATTTACCTGAATGGTGGTCCAGAGCTTCAGGTTTAGGAGAGGGCAAGGGAAGAGGAGAGCTGGCGCTGAGGGGCAGAAGGGAGAGGACAGGAGCTAGCTGCTCTCTCTTGAGGTATGAGGGACATGCAATAGAACAGCTTGAAAAGAGAGAGGCAGGACACCATAGAGACGGCACTCAGGGACAGGGGAAGCCTGGGTGCCAAGGGGCTCCCATGCAAAGTGGGCCTGGAAGGGAAGAGATGAGGAAATAGGGCAAAGTCTTTCCAAGGAGAGACCATCGTACTTGCTATTGACAGGACACAGAGGATTAGTAAAGGCATCCCTGAAGAACTGAAGAAAGGAAAAAAAACCACAGAAGTCAATGCTGGAGAAGGTGCACAGGCCAGGCAGTCAAATAACAATCCCATTTCCTCTTCCTGGACGCACAGCCAGCTGCATTTCTTAGACTCCCTTGCAAGTTAGTTGTAGCCACAGAGCGAGGTCTAGCCAAGGTAATATGAACAGAATGGCATGCGTCACTTCCAAACCAGGCACAGATTTGCTATTTTCCATCCAGAGGCTGGATGCTCATGCCCAGGGTGATTTTGGAAGCCAAATGTTGAAGATGGTGGAGCCACAAGACACAAGGCGCTCAGATTCCTAGATCACAGCTTGGAGGATAGAACCCTATCCATCAGGACAACCATTTCAGACTTTCTCTCAGCAAGAAGAAACAACTCTGTTGTGTTCGCGCCAATACATGATTAGGGGTGAGTTTATTATGGCAGCTCTCATTACCTAATTAGCATAGGTAGGCTGGGGGGTAGTGACTGAGAAGCCCACTGGCTGCATTTTTTTAATAATCAGTCAAAGTGAGAATTATAAGAGAAAAAGTGGAAACAGGTGGAGAAAGAAGAGGATGGCAGATGGTATCTCGGGATGGTATTGGAAGACAGTACTCCACAATAAAGAACACAGAAATGTGCCTTTTACATAGAGCACGGGCACCTCATGACCTGGTCAGTTCCCATCCTCCCCTGCTTAGCAGGGTGGCCTTAGCCATAGCACTTCACCTTTCCTTAGCTTTCTATTGATAGCCACAAAAGAAAAATACCTATCAAATTTCTATAAAAGTCTTTCCAAAATGTCAAATTCCTTCCCTTGCTTTCTTTCTCTCTCTCTCCCCCCCCAAATAATTTTTAATTGTTTAATATGGGAAAATGTTTTATGAGAATTGCATTCCTTTCTGAGCCACTGCCTGGGTCATGCAAAATAAACAATAGACAAAGAGAAACATTAACTTGGGGGCGGGGGGACTTTATAATAACAACCTTCAGGGCTGACCCAGGATTGGCTAAGACTATAAAAGGAGTTGGAAGGTTTGTGGCCATTCAGCTTACAGGAAAAAAATATTCAGCTTTCCCGTCTTCTCCTCCCCAGCAGGTGTGCAGATGATGTCTCATTAATTCTGTGGGCCTGTCGGTTCCTAGTATTGCTAAAATGTCCTCAGATGCTCAGGTAAGTCATAGACCAATGAACCAGTGTAGATACTACAGGCTGTTTTTGAAGAGACTTTAAAGCCATTCAAGCAAAGACAAAAATGTAAACAGGATTTATTCTAATTACTATTATTATTTTTATTATTTTAATCAGATAGGTCTATCCAGGACATGCAAACTTAGCTTTTGAGTCTTGGTCATAAACCTTTGAGCATTTTTCTAGTCCTTGTAATAGCACCAATGAGAGATTAAGCTAGAAAATAAATCTATAAATGAGCAGCTATCTTATAATTAGTAAGCACTCTCCTTCATATAAAATCCCATGCCAGTCTCTAATAGCCACCGTTTATACTCACCTAGAGCCTTTTATCTGAAATGCTCAAAGCACTTCTTACTAATACCAGTGCTAATTCTCACAAAATTCCTGTAAGTCAGGGAACTAGAATTCCCGTCTGTGAGACATCTTGGCCACTGCTGACATGTGTGCCCTTCCATCTCCATCCCATGTAATTGTGAGCCCAGTAAAAAAGCAGAAGTGGTTCTATTGGGGCGGGAATTCTGGTTGCAGCCACATGAGAGGCAATAGGATGGAAAGGAAGCTCCACCATTGGAGTTAGACTTGACTGCAAACCTTGGCTCCTATGTTTAAGCAAATTGTCTAGCCTCTCTGAACTTCGATGTTCTCAACTGCAGTTCAGAAGGATAAAGTAACTTGCCTAAATTCTTATGGTGAAAAGAAAGACATCTATTATTTCATCTATCCACAACTCCTTTTTTTTTCTTGGCGACACCAATCCCAATCCCTTTCTTTTGAGGATGTGGTCATCAGTATATCCCTAACACACACACACACACAAAGTGCTTCTGTTGGACCAATCATAGAGCTCTGCATTCCTGGTCACAGGATGTAAATCAAACCCACCAGAGTCCTTCCTCGAAGTCTTCAAATTGAAAATAAGGGGAGAGGGTTCCTTCTTTCTGACCCTGTTGTGAAATGAAGCTTGGGGACATGAACTTTGGAGCTGCCAGAACACATAGTGCTATCCTCTTGGAAGATGCTGGTCTGGGGAAATAAAGCCAACACAGAGAAATAGCCAGAAACATGAGATAAGAAAGCCCTGTGACATCAAAGAGTGTGGTTCCACTCAGTGGTGTGCTGGTAAATGTCTAACAACCAGTTCTCTGAATGTAGTTCTGGCATGAACGTTGGTTGGTAATTTTCTTTATGTAAAATGAAAGTCATCAAAGACGTATGTTGGAACTTGACTTATTTTTCAACAACAGGACTGACTTCTTTGCCAAATCTGACAATAGTTTTCAAAAACCGAAAGATTTTCTCAATTTTTGATGCTATTCACAATGTAACCACTGCAGACATAACACACTTTTAAGTTCAGTTTGCATTGTGAACATTTTCTCCATCACTTTCTTAAGTCTAGCCTCTAGACAATCAACAAAACAATAGATCAAGCAACCCCTGATTTGTAACATTTGTTCATTTCTATAGTGTAAATGCTTCCACCCCGGCCAATTTCAAGTTTGTAACATGACATCAGTGAATGTGGACTTGAGATGAGATGCACAATAGCACACTGTTGTATAGTGTTTCCACCATACAAATACCAGAGACACAAAGAATCTCAAGAATATAGATAATAGCAAAATGCAGTAAAATAATTAGGAAGCAATGAGATTTTAGAATTTATTACCTTTATGTTTAATATAATTTTTACTCATGAGTTTATAGAATCTAATTTTTAATAATGGCTGTATTTAATAACCAGCTCACAAAATTCCTAAAAATTGAACAATCAACTCTCAAGAACCAGCACAAGCCAGACTTAACACATCACAGGCTCCAATTATGCCTGAGACCCTAGCTATATTCCCACCCTGATTTAAGGAACCAACAAACACCCTCGTTTGTTCAATCTATAGAAAAAGTGGCTTTTCAGTCGCTTGCAACCAAAAGAATCCTGGCTAATTTAAGAAGTCCCTGTCAGCCAGAGTGGACGGGGAAGGCTTCCTCTAAGAGGCAGGCTTAAAGCTCCCACCTCTGAAGGCCAATCTTCCAGCCTACTTAGCTTCACTTAAAAAAACAAAACTGAAATATAACTGTGCCACCCACCTTGGTAAATGGAATTTTTAGCTATGGAAAAGCTGGCCATGCTATGCATGGTCCCTTTAAATGTCTTCCCAGATGAGGAATGTTTAATCAGCTGAGCAGAGCCTCCAAGCCCCACAGGACCCAGGAGGATGTTAGCAGCTCCCAGCCAAGCTCCCAGGAGCCCCGGCATCATTTTGTGAAACTGCACAGGGTGGAGCCCAGGCTTCTGCCTGGAGAGGAAGTGGCTGCAGGAATGCCAGATGTGGCATTCCCACAGCAGCTGGTGGAGGGGCCGTGTCTCCCAGGGTGAGGAGCTGCCGCAGAGACCAAGCCCCGGAAGATTGCAGTTTCCACAAGCCAGGGAGAGCCCAAGCTGCGTGGGGCCTGAGGCAACATGGCAGATAAACAGAACATTATTCAGATCTGACTCTCCCACCCACCGCCTTTGTTTCCTTCCACCAGTGTTTGGAAAACCTGTTTAAAGAGTTATTCCAAGTGTTTTTTCAAGCCTCTAATCTGTCTTCCAAAATAACCTGGAGGAGGAAGTACAGACTGTTAGCTGCAGTAGACAGGGGTGGAAATGGCTAGGAATGGTCTCTCCAGAACACCTAGACGACAGCCACACATGAAGGTGGACAGAGCTTGGAAAGAAGCCGGCCAGGGCTATGGGCCTGCACCCTCTGCTTGTTCTGCAGTGTTTAGAATAAGAGCAACTGGAGCCCACTGCTCTGTGTGAAGGCTGGGCATGGGGCAGAGGTGCAGGGGAAGCAGGTGGATGCCACGGATGGTTGGAAAGGGTGAAAACTGTAGGGAAATCAAGTATGCGGTTCATCTTTGCTCTTGTTTAATGTACGGTTTCTCAGAGCAGGGCCTAAGATAGACCCTTCAGCCCTGCATCCAAAGTTGATTAAAACTCTGAAATTTTCTGTAATTGGACCTCATTAATAAATTCCTCAGGGTTCCAGGAGGCTCTGAAGAGGTAAAACAAGGGTTTGGAGAGATGAGAGCAACAGGAGGTTGTAAGATCCCAGACTGGGACGTTAATTCCACTTAATCAGCCTGAAGAACTTCTGCCTTCACTACAAACCCCAGGACTCGCTGAATCCTCCCCCTTCTTCAGCAGTGTGGGATTTTTTTCTCATTCACTTCTCCCCTATCACTTCTTAACCCCTATATCCAGCATGGACAATGTGCTGCCCTGCAAGTGAGGAGCTGATGCGCCTCTTCTTTCCCAAGGACACACACTGTTTCCATAGCCGGTGTGACTGCGGCAGCTTGGGGTGGGGACGCTTCCACCTCCCGGGCTCCTCCCTTAATTTTGCCATCCACTGTCACCCACCACCCCTGCTACACCTTTTTCCTCCGCTCGCACCTTTGAGAACATCTATTCTCAGTTGTTAGCTTGACCCCAAATTCACGCACAATTTCTGTGATGGTTAATTTCTTGTGTCAGCTTGACTGGGCTAAAGGATGCCCAGATAGCTGGTAAAACATTATTTCTGGGCATGTCTGTGAGGGTGTTTCTGGAAGAGATTAGCATTTGAATTGGTAGGCTTTGTAAAGGAGACCCACCCTTGCCAATGTGGGCTGTCATCATCGAATCCATTGGGGGGTGAATAGAACAAAAAGGCAGAGGAAGGGAGAAGTCGGGCTCTCTGTTTAAGCTGGGACATCCATTTCTGTCTTCAGAGATCAGCCCTCCTAGTTCTCTGGCCTTTGGACTGAGAATGGGACTTACACTAGCGTCCCATCCCTGGTTTCTCAGGCTTTGGGGCATGAACTGAAACTACACTGCCAACTTTTCTGATTCTCCAGCTTGCATGGCGCAGACTGTGGGACTTCTTGGCCTCCATTATCATGGGAACCAATTCCTATAATAACTCTCTTTCTATACATCCTATTAGTTTTGTTTTTCTGGAAATCCCTAACTAACACAATCTCAAACCTTGGATTGAGACATTAGCTTTAATTTATTGTCATCCCAAATCATAGTGGCTAACAAGTGGCAAGCTTGCTTGGTGTGTAATGTACCTTCTCTTTTTCCTCTAATACTACGATCCCCAACACCCAGGCCCGGTGGACCGATACCAGTCCACCACCTGTTATGAACCAAACTGCAGAGTTCCACCACCCCACTTGCACCCCTCCAACCCCCGCCTCCTGGAAAAATTGTCTTGCATGAAGCTTAGGAATAGGGGGGGCACACAGCAGGAGGTAGGGGGGTGGGCAGCGAGTGAAGCTTCCCTGCTCCCTATCGCCCACATCACAGCCTAAGCTCCGCACTCCCCCCCACCTCCCACACCATCTGTGGAAAAGCTGTCTTCCATGAAACCCATCCCTGGTGCCAAAAAGCTTGGGGACCGCTGCTCTAGTAGAAATGAGCCTGAGCTTCAAGACACCCAAGGATCATATATCTAGGAAAAACCAAGAAGCAAAGGACCTGAGTGATGCCCAAACTGGAAAGCCAACCTCTGAATAGGAAAAGACAAAGGTCAAATGCAGGATTTTGCAAAGGCTCCAAATGGTTCATTCTCATAGCATCTACACCTTGCAAATGTCTCCTTCCTTTTCTGGGCATTTCAGTGAGAAAACTCACCCAACCACACTATGCGGCATGGAAGGAGCATTGAAGTTCAACCACCATCCCGAAGAACGATCGATCTCCATCCACCTGCACCCCATGGTCACTGGTCCGCAGTGGGAGACTCACACCAGTCAAGTGTGGAGTGTCTTCTATGAGCCGTGATGTTTTCCATTGCGCAGGCTGGGGTTGAGCTGCAGAGAAAAGGGGATAGGGAGAGAGGGAGGGAGAGGGAGGGTCAACCTCCCAGAGATAGGGGAACCCGAGAAGGTGGTCACCCCAGAACTGCATATACCTCCTTACCACACCCACCCATGCCTGTCCCAATGCCCCAAATTCAAGCTGAGGGGCATGAAAGCAGGCTGGCTCCTGCACTTTCAGCTTTGCCTCTATTCTCCTATCCCCTTGCTGGGCTGCATTTGGGATGTTCCTTCCTCTCACTCTTCACCACGCCCTACTTTAACATCCCTCACCTCATCCCAATATGGAAAAAAAAATGTTTCTTTGTACTGCTCTCCTAGGAGCACAGAGAAATCGCAGGAGACCAATGTCACCACTGTAATCAGCTGGCAGCTGAGCTGTCTTTCTCTGTCTTTGAAGACCTTTGAGTTCTTTCTAACAGCATGGGACATCACTCTCTGACCATCATAAAGGAAAAGATCAAATAATGTATCTACAAAAAAATAAAATTAAATTACATAAATAAACTTCTCCATGGCAAATGTGGCATGCATCATAAACAAAGTCAGAAGACCAATTAAAAACTGGAGAAAAGTCTTTGCAACATATGTAGAAACTAAGAAACTAGACCTTTATCTAGAAATTAAACAAAAGTCCAGTTTCTTAGTAGCCAAAGAGGCCTTATTAATCAATAGGAAAAAAAAGGTAAAGGAAATTAAGTATCTGTTAATTAAAAAAATATATATCATAGGTACACAACCTCACTCAGAATATAAAGGATGAAAAAACAAGTCACTGCTTTTCCCTGTAAAATTGGAAAATACTAAAGGCTTGGTAATCTCTTAATGTTGGTGAGGATGGGGAGAAAGAGGCAACCACACACTTTTGGTAGGGGTCTCATTGGGTATCGTTTTATAGAAATATATTTGACAGCATCTAGCAGTTTAAAAATGTACATACATTTTGATCCAGAAATTCCACCATGACAAATATATTCCACAGATATAAAAGTACACAAAGATACATGTATAAAGATAGTCAATGCAACTTTATTTGCAACTAAAAAATCAAAAAGAGACTATACATACACAAGCTGTTTAAAAATCAACATGATTTTTAAAAATCTAGGAGGATACTAAAGAAATTTGTAAAGGTAGAATCGGAGGTGAGAAAAGAGGGAGGCTTTTATTTCTTGACCTGAACTTTTTTTGTCCTAATTTTTTGCCAGGTGTATTTTTTAAAAACATTAATTTTTAAATCAATAAATAAACAAATTAAACTCCAGCCATACCTTTCTGGTGCCCAAAAATGTTTATCCCCAAGACAAATACAAGTTTAACCTAACCAGTCCTGACAAACCATTCTTTCAAATTGAGAGAAACCTTCAATAAATGAAAAAGGTATACATCAAAATAGTTGACAAAGGCAAAATTTTATCTATTGAAGGCCCTTTTCTCAGTAATGCATTCAAAAAGAGTTAAAAGGGGCTGGGTTGCAGGGCAATGACATACGGGATTTAGAATAAGTGACCACTAACTTCACCCCACTCCCTAGTGAGGGGTGCTGGCCAGGGTGGGCATTGAGACTACATCAGCAGAAAGGTTGGCAGACTCAGAGGACACCCACTGCTTTGACAGGAACTGGCCCAGCTCTCTCTACTGTACCTTCCTGAAAGAGTCCAGGAAGCTTCAAAAATCCTGTCCCAGAATGAGATTCCAACTATGTGATAGTCTGGAAAAGTCAAAACTAAGGAGACAGTAAAACATCTGTTGTTGCCAGGGAAGGGCAGAGGGATGAATGGGCAGAGGACAGAGGATTTTTAGGGTACTGAGACTACCCTGACTGATACTGCAACGGCGGATGTACGGTTCATTGCACAGACGGTCCTCGACTTACAATAACTCACAATGTTTTTTTTACTTTATAATGGCATGAAGCATTGCAATTTTGATGTACTTTGAATTTTAATCTTTTCTCAAGCTAGTTATATGGGGTATGTGAGATATTTAACATTTTATTATAAAATAGAATTTGTGGTAGATGATACTGCCCAACTGTAGGCTAATGTAAATGTTCTGAGTATGTTTAAGGTAGGCTAGGCTAAACTGGGATGTTCAGTAGGTTGGATGTATTAAATGCATTTTTGACTTATAATATTTTCAACTGACAATGGGTTTATCCAGTCATAGCTCCATTTAAGTTGAGAAGCATCTGTACGTTTGTCCAAACCCATAAAAAGTGCAACACCAAGAGTGAACCCTAATGTAAACTACAGTTTTGGGGTATTAATGCGTCAATGTAGGTTCTTCAGTTGCAACAAGTGTACCACTCTGGTGAGGAATGTTGGCAATGGGAGAAGCTATGCATGGGACAGGAGGTATGTGGGGACTCTTTGTACCTTCCTCTCAAGGAAAAAACGTCTTACGTGATAACAAATGATATTTAATGAATTCTTGTTCTATGCTAAGTTTTAAAAAAATAAATTCTGACCCAGGCATTGGTATGCCTTCCCTCCTCCCCCCGGGAGGGCGGACAGTGCTGTGCTATTGTCTCTTACCTGCTGCTGCTGCCTGGGACACTTCTCACCCTGAACTGGGCTCTTCAGGGCTTGGCCAGGTTTCCCAGGGCATCTCACTCTTAAACATTTGGGGATAACGGGGGTTTTTTACTTTTTACTCCATATATATTTATAACTTGGAATTTTATAAGAATACCTCCATGCATTTCTTCTATGAAAGTAAAATAAAATAAATAGAACTTTGCAACCTTACTTAGTTAAGCCTCTGATTTCAATTATAAACCAGATGTCTGCGTGAGCCTTCCACTTCCTTGGATTTGTTAAGCTTGGCCTGCACCCCACTTCTGAGGCTTGAGATGGGGCAGTCCCCTCCCCACGATTTCCCTGCCATCACTCCTCTCCATTTGCTGTCTTTGCCCTGTGGGCTCCCCATGCAATGTCCAGAGGGAGCCCCATGCCAGCGTGTTCACAGGTTCCATTCCCTTTTCTTGGTTTCAACACGCAACCCAGGCTCACTCAGCTGCTCATGAGTGACAACTCCATGGGGAGTTATGAGAAGGCATCCCAGTCCCCTGGGAAGCACAGCCTACATCCTCCCACTGCCTGCTTTCCTCAGTGCACCCCCCAGAAATGCTCATGAAGTCATTTCTTTCCATCTTCTTCCAAAGTAGCAGAAGCTAACTCTAGCTAACTTAAACCAAAGGGGGAAATATGTAGTTAGGATGAGAGAGTCTCAGGAAGCCCAGATGGACCATAAGAAGATCTGGAAAGTTGGACCACCTCTATGTCTCTCCTCTCTGCTCACCTACCTGCTGCGTTCTCTCTCTGCAGGCTGCCTTCTCTGCTTCTCCACCCATGCACCCTTAGCACCCAAGTGTCCAGCTACACAGAAAGACAAACTGGCTGCCTCAGAGCCCCAACCCCCAATTCCTGGGAAGATGTGTCCAATTGGCCCTTGTCTAACAATCTCAGCCAGGAGGAAGAGGGTCTTACAGCAGCAGTAGGTGACATGAAAGGGGGACAGTTCATGGCTAGGTACACTTGGGTGTGAGCTCAGTCCTGCAGAATGGACAGGTAAAATTCCTCTGAAGATTTGAGATTTGGGTATATTTTCAAAAGGGCTATTTGTTTTGTTTTGTTTTGTTTTCATTCAAGTAAAACAGAGCATAGACTTTGGAATCAGACCCATTTGGTTTTGAATCTTCCTTGGTCACTTAATAACAGGACAATGTTGAGAAAGTCACTTAACTGCTGTGGTCCTTAATTCCCCCATCTGTGAAATGGAGATGATTGCGCATCCATAGGGTGGCTGTGCATGTGGGATGCTGTCACTTACCTGCAGCGTCCAGTTCACAGTGGGTCTCAGGAAAGATGATTCTTTTCTTCCTTGACATAGACCTTTGATGCAGTGGAAGTGATCTTTCTACAACACCATCTGCATGTCACTCCCTTGCTTAAAACCCTTCTATGGCTCCTTATATCACTCAGAATAAAGTCCTATCTCCTCAAGATAACAAAAAAGCTCTTAAAGCATTCTCTACTTTCCTCTCCATTCACTCCCCACCTCACCTGGGCCCCTGCCCTGGCAGACTACCCACCGTCCCAGCACCCCTCGTGCTCTCTCCTTCCCTGTGCCTCTTCTCACCCACTCCCCCAACCTTGTCTGCCTAATGTCCACTCTTTCTTGGGGACTTTTCCTCAGGACAATCTTCCTTGGCCATCACTTCTACCCACAAGGCTGTACTGAGGCCCTTTCAGATGCTCCTGTGCAGGAACCCCACTCAGCATCCCTGGGAACCAGCCCAGACAGCTTGAACAAGCTCTAGAGACTCTGCATTGCAAGGTAGGCCATTCCACGGCTAATTTCAGAAGGTTCTACCATCCCCATTCTACCCAGCAATAGAGGCAAAAATGCCTTTCCATAACTTCTAACCAGTAGTCTTGGATTTTGCCCTAGAATAACTCTCAAATTGCCAGAAGTTTGAATCAGCTACGCTCTGCCTTACTACCCCAAATCTATCTTTCTATTCCATTTCCTGGAGCTCAGAAGCTGTGGTCCAGAGAACATCGATTATCCTGTAACATCCTCTAGTTTGTTGCTATTCTTCTCAAAACCTAGCATTCTTAGGTAAGTTCAACCACCACCTGCCTCATAATGGACTCTAAAGACCTATGCAGCCTCAGACTGAGTGGCTTTTCATCCAGGTAAACCTCCTACCTAGGTCACCACATCATTTGACCTGCTGTAGTGCCAAGTTCTATCTCTCTCCACTCCCAGACTTATGCAAGTGCCTAAAGTTACACAACAAGCCAAAGGCAGAAGCTAGGAAGTGTCTCAAGATTTACGGCCTCTAGTCCACCATGGCTCGGCAATCCACTGTCCACAACTCTTGGAACTGATGCCCTTGTATATGTAATAATAGTAAGTGTGGTTAATGCTTATTGAAGGTCTATTCTGTGGCAGGCTCTGGGCTAATCAATATACCTGCATTTTCTCATTTAACATTCACCATAAATCCTTCAGAATTTTACAGATGAGAAAACTGAAGCTTAGAGAGATTAAGAAATTTAAAGCAATAGCTCAACAGAGTGGAGGGTTAGGTTAGACATCAAAACAGTAAGGTCTCCGAGCATATCAAATACAACAGCTGTGCATCCCATATTCCTTTCCTAGAATTAGGAATCTCCTAATTTCAAACCACCCAGTGACCAGACTTGACTTTGTTTAAACACAGAGGAAGAGGATCCACATTAATCCAGTGAAGTCTGAGGGTGCAGAGTAACAGCCCAGCTCTCGGGGGAGCACTGCTCTCTTAGGCATGGACGGGTCCCTTCTTACAAGATATTCAGAAGTCACAGAGCTTTTGCCTCAACCACCCACCACCACTTGTTAATACTGAATGTGGTATGAGAACAGATTTTGCAGCCTTGAAAAGCTTCTGTAGACATTTGCTGTCTTTCTTACATTTACGTAACAAGGCTGCATCTCTAGTTGATTAATTTGATATCTCTAGTCACTGTGATGTCAGAACTGTAAATTGTGGTAAAATCTTGTTCATTTATTTAACACAATTCCAAGAGTTCCTTATATTCTATTTTTAAAAGCCACTGATACTTTCTTTGTATAGCTAAGCCATGAAATGGGAAACTGGCTTAGGCTGGGTTGGTTCCCATGTGAAGGAGAGCTCATCAGCCTCGTGGCCTCCTGGTCACACTGATCCACTCGGGAATGGCAGGTAAAGACGTCCTCGGTCACATCACATCTCTTGCAATCCCTGTACAATGAAGAGAGCTCGGTCCACCAAACCTTTCACCCACTCCTGGAGCTCAGGAGGACCAGAGGCTGTCGGCCAACTTTCTGAACAAATGCTCCCCACGGAAATTTCTGCTAATTGAACTCAGATCTCGCCTTGCTTGTTCTGAAGCAGGATCAGAGCTCTGACTGCTGACTGTGTGGCTTCCCAGAAGACTTGGAAATATGCTTGATGTGGGTATGGGATGGGGACAGGGGAATTCTCGCAGCCTGGGGGCAAAGGAGGGCTCCAAATACAACATCAGGATCTGGCAAAACCCAAGAACATCATGCCAAGACCTTTTCCCTGTACTCTTAAGCCCACATGCATTTCAAAGGGAACTTAGTCCTCATTTCAGGAGTGAGTATGCATTAGTTATCAGTGTGCAGTGACAGCAGCACTGGGGACTGACACCTACACTGTCCCACTCCCTTTTTTCTCTATTCAATTTCTCGTTATCCATCAGAATCCAGTTCATTTCCAAGACTTCTCCTTCCGGTCTAGCCCACAGTAACCACTAGTCTATGACAACATCACACTTGTTGCCAGTAAAGTGGCTCTTGACATGCACAGCCTTATGGCATCTTTTGAAGTTTTTAAACTATTTATATATATGCTTATGTACATACATGTCCATATTACCACTTTTCATGCACTTCCTCAAAAACTATTTCCTGAGAACCTACTGCTACCAAACACTGAGCTTGGTATTGGGGGTGCGACGGAGGACAAGATAAGCAAGGTCTCGACCCTCGCAGACCTCACAGTGGGGACTGCATGTCTCACTGACTTTGCCTGTGGGGTTTTAATTTATGGAGGTGACCAAGTGATGACATGGAGAGGCTAATGTCATTGAAAGAAAACTTTTATTACTTATATTTCCTGAGAGAAGGAGGCAGCCCACATCATGTGGGGCCGCCTGGGAGCACCAGGAGGGTGGGGAGGCAGGAGCAGGAGTGAGGAGGGGAAAGCCCCCGGCAGAGCCTTTCCTGGGGTTTCTGCAGGAAAAGCAGAGCAGGACAGAGCGAAAAATTTGGGACTGGCTGGTTTGGATAATTCCGGCAGGCTTTGGGCTCTAAGGGCAGCCTCTCCTTGCCTGATACCTGGCCCTGGGATGATTTAGGTTGGGGGAACGCTGGCTTGGTGTGTGAGTTCAAGGGGACTATTGGGGGCATAGAAAACACCATTGGCTCATTGGTTGGTTTGCATATGAAAGGCAAGCCCTTTGCTGTCTCTAAGAATGGGCCAGCCCTGGGAGGGTCAGTCCTCCCTGAACAGCAAAAATTGTAAGAAGTCAAAACATAAAATACAAAAGATTTTTAAAAACATATTATTAATACAGTATATCCATCAAGGTTCATATGGACAACAGAACCCACTCTAGGCATTTCAAACCTAAAAGGATTTAGTGTAGGGACAGAGTGTTTGCAAAATTACTGGAAGGGCTGAACAGGAAGTCAGGGGGCCACCAATGGATAATTTATTTCAAGGGAAGACAGTTCTAACTTTGATCCAGAAGTAGGGAGGATGCTGCTGCCACTGATACTGCTATGGCCTCCCCAATGGACTGATATGCACAAGGCTGGTGGCTGGACATAGAATGCTGGTCCACCTACCATGACTGACTGTAACAACTATATAGCTTTGCTTACCAGCAAAGGAACTTTATACACATTTTCTGAGTTTTGGAAAGGGAGGAAGGAGGAAGGGACAGGTGTGGCCACAGTTTTCTGTGTTCTGTATAGTATAACATACTAATCAGACATATGTGAAACACATGAGGCTAAACTGCCTCTCTGTCCTACAATTGACAGATTTTTATGCTAGACAGTTGTCGACAGCTGACATTTCTGTCCTAGGTTGGACTGGTCCATCCTTCCCATACTTTTTTCACCTGAAAAACCTCTACTCATGTTTGAAGATACAGCTCAAGCATCACCTACTCTGTGAGGTCTTTCTTCTTCCTGCCAAGAGCTGGCCTCTCCTTCCGTGGACACACACACACACACACACACACACACACACACACCTTGCCTCGTGGAAGTAGAGGCAGACTCTCATCACAGAGCCTGCCTACTTCTTTGCTCTCACACCAGTGTCTCTCTGCTTGACTGTGAGATGCTTAGGGCCATTCCATGGCACACAGTCAACACAGAATAGATGCTCCCTGTCTGAGTGAGCAAGGCTGAGCCTCTTACTGCGGACGCAAGATGCAGGTGGGGATTCTAGCAGAGCCTGTTGCCCCGTCCAGTCAGAGAGGAACCAAGTGGATGAGTCCTGCTTCATTGAGGCTGAAATGTTGGACAGTGTTAGTGCATCTTAGCTCTGGCACTGTTTAGAGCAAGACACTGTGGCAAATAATTGAATAAAGGTAGCCTGGGCAGGGATTAGGAAACAGAAAAAAGTTTAATATCTTTGTATGACTCAAAGATACAAGGTAGTTTCAGTTGCAACTAACAGAAATGCTGCTCAGATGAGATAAAGGAAGAAAAAGGAATATACCAACAGCATAACCGAACGGTTGGGGTGCTGGGTCCAGTCTGCAGCCTATGTCAGCAGGTCTTTCACTTTGGCTTAGTTTTCCTCCATAGCCTATATTCTCCTGCTGACTCCCCCCATCTGGTAGCAACAGTGATTATTTTTGCTTTTACTTTTCCCAACATATACTGTATTCATTTCATCAATTTCAGTAGAAATAGAGTCTCTTTCTCAATACTTCCAGCAAAATCTTTCAGGACTGACTCTGACTTGGCCCAGTCTACCCCTCAGCCAAGGCCAGAAGAATAAGAGATACAGGCGTCTACTGACAAGGGCTGTGTCCAGCCCTGAAACCCGGGGCCTCCATGGGGCGGACCAACCCCACCAAAGCCCATGGGCTGCGTGTGGAAGGAGGCAGCCCTCAGAGGAAAATCAAGGTGGTGTTACCAGAAAGAGAAGTATGGATGGTGGGTAGGAAAAACAACGGAGGTTTCCTGCAGTGGTTATCTAGTATTTTGCTATCTCGAAAGCCTCATTCTTCCTTTTGAAAGAGTCTTTGAACTACTCAAGAGCAACAGGAAAACTGCAGCCATTCTCAGGGTGCTTCTTTGATGGGCTGCCCAATGACATGTGTACAAAGCAGAAAAATTTGACATCATTTCTAAGTTTCAGTGGAGATTGGGGAGAGAAAGGAAAAACCCATCAGTTTCGGGTCTTGAGTAGTAAAATGAGAGTGATTGGGAAGGGGGAAAACGCTTGGGATGTAAATGTAATGAACAACAGAAGATAATTAAAAAGGAAGTGGCTTCCTCCCATTTGTCAGTTGGGCCTTGTAAGGAACAAGAAAAGTACCTTTTCTGGAGCCTCAGCTGCTCTGCTGCCTTTCCAGCCGCCTCCTTGGGAAGAATGAGGCCTTGACAACCAGCATGGTGTCAGGGCTGGCCTCCGCCCAAGCCTGAACAGTGCCCCCATTGAGAGCCCCCAGGGGCAGCTCTGGAAGCTCTCCCTTCTCCTGCTCCCCTCAATGGGCTATTTGTGGGACTAACAAGGACCGGGAGACCCGCTGGCCATCTCCTCCGAGGCCCCAACAGCTGCAGGTTTCCTCAGGAACTTCACAGGGTCCCTGCACATCCCTGCGAAGACACAAACCAGAGGATGCTGGATTCAGAAAGGGATCCCCAGGGGCCTCTTGGATGAGAGAGAAAAATACGCCTCAGTTCTTTCCTTCCTCCCATCTCCTGAGGTAGCGACTCTTTACCCCCAAAATATTTGATATCCTGCCTTCCTGCAGCTTGGACGCCCTCCTATTCTACCCTCCCTGCTGGCTGGGAGAGAGAAGAGAAAGGAGGAATAATCTTCTTCCTCCAGAGCTGAGAGTTTATGACTGCAGCCATATCCAAATATTCCATCTTCATTGCCTACTTTCTTTTCCAGGATAAAGTGACCTAGAGTGGAAAGTGATGGCTAAAAACTTCTCATCAAGCACCAGCATCCCAGCTACTGTACTTATTAATCTTTTATTCCCACAACAACACAAGGAACAGCAGACAGTAATGTATTCTATTTCTCCTGGGCCTATAGGTAACGATTGCCATTGCCCTGGGGAAAAAGACCAGAGTACTATACAGAACAGATGGGCGAGGACAAATCATCCCTGACTTTCTACTTCTATAGAATATAAAAGGCTTGCTTATATGTTTTCACTTAGAGATGCAAGTTGACCTCCTGCCCAAATCTGTTCCTCCAGGAGCTTGTTATTGCACATGAAAATCACATTCTTGCAATATTCTGTTTGTAGGTTGAAGCAAGTATAGTCTGAATGAATAGAAGTTTGTCTATTTGCTGGAAATTTGCTGCAGTATCAACAACCCCGGGCTCCAGACATCAGTCCTTATAAGCGATTAACATTAGGGTGCTATGCAGTTGATCCTGACCTTCTGAGTAGCAGCTGGGATAAAGAGGAGAGGGGATGGCTCCAGAGGCAAAGTGTGCCTGCTTTGCGATGGACAGAATCGGTGGGGGAATCTGGTACAACTTCAACCTCTGTTACCTCCACAGGCTCCTGGCCAGAATGTTGGGATCTGGCCTCATTCTTCAGGATGAGGGGACTCTTCTCCTCCTGTGTCATTCCATTCTACTTTCAAACAAATCTTATTCATTGGAGAGTTCTTTCTTGCATAAACCCCCATACAATTTCCCTCAAATGTCCAGACAGTGATCCTGGTTTTTCCCTAGTGCTATATATTCTAATTCCATGAAAACCCTTCAGATAAATATTTCCACATAGAAATCACTCATGTCTCCTCCTGGCCTGTCCATTTGCAACTAAATCATGGTTCCTGCAATGCCTGTAACAGCTCCATACATGATATGGTTGCCTCATTTTTACCACCTGGGTGACTATCTCCAGACGAACTGTTTGTTTTGGATCCTTTTAAAGATACGGAACTCAGTTGAGGCTCCACTAGGGTTAAAATACAGAGAACCGTTGCCACCTTTGACCAGAGAATTTTACTCCCAGGAATGCCCTCCAAGACGCGATGTTTATCGTGTGGCTCTGGACTCCGCTGAACTTCCACGGTGATAAAACTCATGAAGTTTTCACATGAACTTCCCTTAAGCCAGTCATCTCCAGTCAATTTTTAACCTAAAATCTAATATTCGTCTCTTACTTAACTTTATCCCCTTAGCTTCGGTCCATCAATCTAATACGTGGAGCTCTTTTAGGAATATTGATTCAGTTAGTAAAACTTCCCAAATTTATGTAGTTGACAAACACCTAAATATATCTTCTATAGTTGCATTCAAATTATTGATAAAAGTGAAGGGAAAAATGAGAAGTTTAGACATCTGAGACCCAGTGTCAGAGACATCACAATGTCATGCTCAAAACCACGTCAACAGAAAAAAAAATAGATGCCAGACACTGGAGAGTGTGTGGCATCCTGCGTCCCAATCCAGAGTCACTTTACATAAAATACCTTACTGTTGGACATAAGAAAGCATTTTTATGTTTTCCTTAAGTTAATATTTGACAGGGGTGTTCAGTATTGTTTTTCATACTATGTACATATAAGATTCTATGGGTACAGAAGCAACAGCCTTTTAACCTACCTTATGCATTAGGTAACAGGCCTCTGACTATTAAAGAAGACTATTTTAATAAAACAACCTTCTTGCCAAAATCCTATGTGTTCCTTTCTAATAAACATTCCCAAATCAAAACCTATCAAATCAATATCACAATAAAAGCCACATCACAACCTTAGCTCTATATTTTCCTAGGGTTCTGTAAATCCTGTTCAAAGAGGTTTTGGGAAATGTTTTCATTTCCCAAGAAAAATAGAACTATTCTGTAAGTTATTTCCAGAAACTACCTTGAATTCTATACTCAAGTTATTGCAAAGCAGATTTGAATTTTAAGTGAAGGCAACTCAAGGTAGAAGCCTCTCAGTTTGAATACAGAAACCCCTTTTGGCAAAGTCATGTGAAAAATGCAAGCACATCTCGATCAGATGTTTTTCCTAAGCCACTTCCCAGCTTCTCGTCTAATAGAGGTTGAGTGAGAGCTGAAAAATGGTTCGAATAACAACATGAGAATAAATAAGTCACTTATCTGGGGTTTTCTAATGGGAAAAAAAAGTCACTAAAAAAAGTCATGACTAAGTTCAGATTTCGAATCATGGTTTAATCATGGGGTGAATAACAAGAAGGAAACCCAAATAATTCTATTATTTTTGGAGTGAAGGCCCATCAGAACATTATTAATTCCTTCCCTAGATTCTTCCCTAAATCCTTCCCTAAATCCTTTCCAAGATTCTATTACAACTAATAAGTTGGATCACAGCTCACCTTGCCACATCTCTGCCTCATAAAAAGAGACTTCTAGAAGGGGTTAGGCTCTTTCTGTTTCCAAAAACCCTCATCAAATTCTCAAGTACTCTTCTCAATCATTCTGCAGTAACTTTTCCCATACAATATCACTTCCCTCCTCCCGGTCTAATGCCCATCACCCGCCCACACAATAAATCACCAAATCTTTCCCTCATAACATTTCCCCCTTCACCCCCTCCTCAGTTTTCCCGTAGTATTTCCTGTTGGAATGATATATAACCTATGTCACCCTTTCCTTTAGTATCCGAATATAATTACTGGAACTGCAGAAAGTCTGGTGCCCATCTCAACCTTCCAGAGGCTCAGCCATAGGATGCTCCTCCTGGCTGGGGGCCAGACCGTCCCTCCCCACCCCCATGCCCGACTCCTCCTCATCCATCCTGCCCCTCAGCCTCACAGCCCTCCTTCCTTCACACGTAGGTTGTTCTTGCCCCTTCGTTCCACAGGGCACTGCCAACATCAGGCCATGCTGCCTAAGACTTACACTGAAGGTTTGGAGATTTTGGAAAAGAGTCATGGCACAACACAAAATTTAACTCAGCATCACTTTTCTAATGTCTTCCATAAGAGTCCCTTCCTGGTCCAGCTAGTGAGCCTACCCTCAGAATGGAGTCCCTGGCACCATTTCCTCTCTTCCTTACCTACCCAGGGAAAATGCAATCTTCTTTAACATTAACAAACAAACAAACAAAATCTGCAATAACTCAGCAATCTTAAAATGCAGATATGTCTGAAGTCAGGGTTCTTTTTTTTTTTTAGTAACAATTTAAAAATTTTAGCAAGCAAAAAAAATGTTTAATGACATAAGTGTGCAAAATTACAAGAGTATTTAAAAATGTCATAGTACATCTATAGGAGGTAATTGCATTTAGTTCTTTAAAGTCATTCTGCTACCTATAAATGGTGTGGCCTCCAAGGGAGTATTCGCAGCTTCTTCCAGTGAGGGAAATAATTACTCGCTATGTAATGTTGGAGGAAATCAGGATCCAAAGCTGTACATAGAGTATGACTTCGACTCCATACAAAGTCTGGAGGAAAGTGTGCCAGACCATCGGCAGGGATTAGAGGAGTAGGGGTGACGGCTACTTTATTGTTCGAGCTTTCTTGTGTTTTTTCGAGCCCACTGAGTAATCACTGTCTTTTACAACCATGCAGATCATTGAAATTAACTTATGTGAACACCTGCCTGGCAAATGCAAGTGTGTTTTCAGGCTTACCTAAATCCCAGAGAAATGTCTTATGCCACAAGATTCAGCTCGAACCTCACCCATGGAGCCATCTATATCTTCCCGTGTTCCCTTCCCACTACGCAGTCGATTGCTTCCTCCACCTCCAATCTTTTCTAGTCCTTCTCACATGTGCATCAGTCAGGGTCTGAGAGAGAGACAAACTGCATCCTCATATTGCAAAGAGTTTAATAGAAAGAGTCTCTACAAAGAAGCAGGGTGCAAGGAGATCACAAAAGATAGTGCATACCCCAGGGCAAATAAGAGGGGCTCTGTCACTACCCCTAAAAGGAAGGAGCAGTTCCCAGAGCCTGGAAGGAGAATGTTTGGCAGGAGCTACAACCTTCAGTAAAGAGACGCAGCCAGCCTGCACCAAACCCTCTGGAAAGGAACCAGTGGACACCCCCTTCTTCTCCCTCCTTCCAGTTATCTGCTGGTGCTCATTTAGGGCCAAATCCAGCTGGAATCCAGAGTACAGGAAGCCCTGCAATGTGGCCCGTACAGGGCAGCCTCCAAGGGGAGAAAGCAGAAGGGCAGTAAGTGGACCTGGAGGGCAAACCAAGATCCAGCACAACATACCGTCATTATTGATTTATAGGCTGCCAAGTGTCTGCTGCCCAAGGGTCTCTTTCCTTTAACATTACAAAACACTAGAGCTCAAGGCTGCATCCCCTGCACTTCAGAAAGTCCAGAGCCACCCATCCACGGCCACCGACCTTCTCTCCAAAGCGTTTCAAGGGTGAGGCCTCTCCTGAGGCAGTCCTGGCTACATCCTGCCTGGTTTCCACATCTTTCCTCCTCCCTCACCAGCCTGCTTCCTCCCAGGCTGGACACCACCCTTCTTCCTTCCTTTTCCTCAAATCAGCACGGCCTGAGTGTTATCATGTGCGTCAGACTTCTAACCAAAGAGTCGGGCAAAGGGGGTAAACTGCAGCACAGAGTAAGTGACAACTTCCAAACCCTTCAATGTCTTCTCTTCTCCCGCTAATGACAACCCTCTAAAACCCTAAATTCTGTTACATTCTTCTTCACATGAACCTTTAGATATTTTAATATTTTAATGCAATTATTTTAAAAAACCAAGTTGGCAAATTTTATAAATAAAGTTTTATTGGAACCAGGGCCGAGATCAGGGTAAGGAAAGTAAGACAAGGTCATACACATGCAGGATCAGATCCCTTCTTTATTTTAAACTTGTCATCCTCTGTTCTTCATGAATTCTTTTCATTAATTTTGATTTTTAAAATATTACATCATAATGTTATTTGTCTTGATCACTAAGTTTTTGGCATCCCTTTATTTTTGCACCCAAGGCAAGTGTCTCACTCAAATCCACCTTCGTCCCGGCTCGGCTGGTTGAAGGGGATTGGGGAAAGGGACTCAACTTTCTACATTAAATATGCCCACGAAGGTGCTCTTCCTAGCCAAGACAGTTTCTTTTCTCAAGCAGAATTTTGCCTTCAAACTCTTTCCAATTTTGAGAATATTCTTTTTTCTTGTTATACCTCCATCATTGGGCTGTGATATCCTTCGGGATAGAAAATGATGCCTTTTGTGACTCCATATCACCAATGTCCAGGTTTAGTAGATGAATTATAAATATTTACTGAATGCAAAGATCCAGTGCAGAGCTTTGTAAGTTCAGTCTGTTAATTGCTGAATGCATTTAGAGATTTTCTTTTTTATGTTAAAATCCAATGTCTTAGAAAACTAGCCGGCAAGGACCTAAAGAGATCATTTAAACTAATCTTTTCATTTTACATATTAGGAAACTGAGACCTGTGTCCATGGTTGTACTTGCAGGCAAGTTGCTCAGGGTTTTTCCAGAATAATTTATATTTCCCATTGTTGGGATGCTATTCCATCTAAATAATTCTGATAGCATCCCAGTGGACAGAATAAAGTAAAATTCTCCCAGGGGTCCAGGAAGCCCTGCAAGAATACAATGCTATTAATTAATTAACACAATGCTATTATTTCTCCCAAAAGAAATCTCGGGCATGGAAAAGAGGGCTCATTATGTGAACACACATGAGAATCTAAGTGAGAAAATTACTGACACACAGTGTAATGACCTAAGTCAGAACATCTTTCATCAGAGTGAGATGCAGAAATACTTATATCAAGAAGTTGAACTTTTAAATCAAAGCCAGAAATATATTTGCCCAAGGTAAAGGCATGAGTGGAAGGTTTACAGAGAGAAGGACGGTGACAATAAGGAAAGCCTGCTTCTTTACAATGAATTCATTGTGGCAAATTTGTGAGGCAAGCTGACAAGGGTCCCTTCACCCCTGTGCCCAGGACAGTTTGGCCAAAGGACATCTAGGGTGACACGCCTCAAACAGTCAGCATTAATCTCATATCCCGGAATAGCCCAAAGAACCCGTCCAACCTGACTGTCTGCCTTTTCAAAAGCACCTTTGGAATTCTTTGTTCAGCTCTGCTTGGTTGACACTGGAACGTCTCTTCTGGGACTTTTCTGGTGACCCGATCTTCGTCCACAATGACATTCCCCAAGAGACCCACCAACCCCTAGATTTGCCCACTGGGTGACACCAATATGAGATCCAATTAAAAGTAACAATTCCAAACAGATGAGGCATGCATTTACACACGAGTCAGAGCTGCCACGGATTCAAATTTCTTCCTCACAATTTCCTCTGGCAGAAAAGAGGTCAAACTGACCTTGAAGAAGAAACCTCCTTTTTTGGATTGGTTACCATGGCAACACAAACTCTGTCTCCCCAGAGCACCTGCCCATGGGTTTGCACCTGCCAGCTGGTAGTGAGAGTGGACCAGCAGCCTCAGTTCCCAGTCACTGTGCTGACTCCATCAACAAAGGTGCCAGCAGTGCCAACTGGCTTCATGATATGGATACCTGCCCGCTAAGCATTGGCCCAGAGATCGGGGACTTTCTTTCACAAAGGCCAGCCAACAGCTGGCAGGCAGGAACCACCAGGTCATTGTCATCCAGGGCTGAATTGGAACGTGCACTCAGGAGACAAAGGCTCTGTCTGTAACCACAGCATCCCCCACTCCCCGGGTGTTTTACTTTCAGCTCCAGGTCCCCTGCCATGGGAGGGCCATGTGGCTGAAGGTGCCTTTCTTGGCTTCCCTCCCCCCCCCTTTTGCATTGCCCTGCTTTGTGTGTTGCTATAGAAAAGTTTTCCCTGCCCCATGTCTAGTTTCATTACAAATCAGAAAGCTCACCATAAGTCACCCTGGGCCAGTGGGTTCAGAGGTGGAGCTGTAACCAGAAGCTGTGTCAAACCTCCTTCCCTGGCTCTGCACCAAGGCCTCCGAGGATTTCTTGTCACATGAGGTTAGTGTAGTTTCACATCCTCTAAAGCAAAGCTCTGTCGAAACTCTCTGGTCTCACATGGCTTCAGCTCAAACAACCACCCCACTCAGCTGCCTTTCTAGCCCTTCCAAGCCGCAAGTCAGGAGACCTGGGTTCCAGTTTCAGCCCAGTCTGCAAGACCCTGAGCAATTACTGGTCCTCAGTTTCTTTATCAGGAAAATTACGAGGCCAAAGTATCAGTCACTAGGCTTCTTTTCCACTCTTTCTCTCTTTAAAAAAAAAAAAAAAGTAAAAAAAAGATTTATTTTTTCCTTCTGCTTTTAAAAGAAGATGCTGGCCTGAGAATCTCTGAAGACTGATAGAGATTAGTTTGGTTTAAAAAATAGATGAATAAATGTCAAAAATACTGTGTCAAGTGAAAGAAGCTTTATGTACAAAAGAGCTCATACCATATGAGTTTAATAAAAAATTCTGAAATAGGCAAAACTAATCTATAGTGAAAAGGAAAGAAATTAGGAAATTAGACAGTAGTTGCCCCTGGCAGTGAGGCAGGAGCAGGGGTTACTCGGGAAGGGGCAAGAAGGAACTTTCTGTGATGAAGGTTATATTTCATATCTGGTTAGGTTTAGGTCACACAAGTGAAAGCCTTTGTCAAAATTCATAGAACGCTACTCTTAAGATGGATTGATAGATGCAATAAAGCAATTATAGCAAAATGTTAATTGTAGAATCTAAGTAGTGGGTATATGGGTGTTCACTGTGTAATTCCTTCAACTTTTCTATACTTTGGAAATCTTCAGAATAAAATGTTGGGAAAAAGTACACTGTAATGATAAATACGCTCTCCCGCCCACTCCTTTCTTTCCTCCACCCTCTCCCTCTTTCTTGATACTGCCCTTTCTCCCATTAAATGAGTCAGTGGAAATTAGATTATGTATTGATTTGAGCAGATAAGTCACTGGTGCTCTGTGGTGACTAATTACCTTATCACTGCCCATGGCTTCCAAGGGAAGAGGACAAGTTCTGTGCATCTTTCTCAAAGAGTTCCCACCTACAGAAGGCTGTTAGAAAGGATTGCAGATTTGATGAGCATCTTTCAAGAGTCCTTCCCTGATCCCAACACCTCCCCCCACCATACACACACTTGTTAAAAATTAACATTCAGTCCCTTTTTGTTCCATTGGTCTATATCTCTATTTTTGTGCCATTCCCATGCTGCTTTGGTTGCTATAGCCTTGTAGTATACTTAAAGTCTGGTAAAGTGATGCCTCCAGATTTGCTCCTTTTGCTTAAAGTTGCTTTGGCTATTTGGGTTCCTCTCTGGTTCCAAGTGAAGCATTGAATTATTTTTTCCAGATCTGCAAAAAATAATGTTGGTATTTTGCTAGGAATTGCATTGAATCTATACAGCTTTTATCAGGAAATCTCAAACAGAACACTGAAAAGAGGTAACAAAATTTCTATTTCCTCCATTTCTTTCCACAGTACCTGTGGAAACTGAGGCACAAAAGTAAGTCACAGGTGTGAGCAGGCCTTTTGAGTAGTTCGGCTGACTGGACATTTACCCAAAAACAAGCCACAGGAATGGGAAGTAAGAGAAGTAGAAATGCACAGTTTAAAAATATTGTGGTTTCCAACATGAATTGACTGGAACTGAGATTAAAGATGAATTTCAGCATTGTTTCATCACTAGTTTCTCAGTGGACCATTTCCTGTGTTCTCACTGTCAAGTTTAGAGCATAAAACAAACCTCCAGCATATATCTCTGCTCCATACAACAATCCTCAAGGATCTATCTCTGCTAAGCTGGTGGTCTCCAACAGAAAATAACATACACTACATCTACAAATGTATGTGACATATCCTTATAGCCTGTGTGTGTGTGTGAACACAACTTCAAAGAAACAAACAAAAAAATGCAACCAACAATAAAAAAAAACAATAAAGTAAGAAGTTTAATTTCCCCAGAGCCATTCGTGTAGGAAAAAAAAAATCCAAAAGCACAATAAAAACAAAGAATATTAGACTTGGGGGAAAAAAATCCTTTAGAGTCTGTTTTAGCCAAACCTTTTCATTTTGCAGAGAAAGAAACTGGACCTCAGAGAAATTTCCAATTTCATGAAAGTTACATCTAAGACTCTGAATCTGAGATCTTTCATAACACCACTAGAAAATAGGATTGGGATTGACCTTATAAATACTATATTCTAAGCTTCCTCACTTCACCTATAAGGAAACTAAGTTTCAAAGAAATCCAATGACTCCTTTGGAGCTGCACAGTTACTTAGTTAGGACTAAATCGTATGTATGTTTATGCTTCTGAGAGAGCGCTTTGGTACCTCCCTTCCCTAATCCCAATCCTATCGGCAGCCTTCACCACCCTGCCATTCTCTGATATGGGCAGTTAATATTCTTCATGTGTTCTTACGTAAATAACCACTTCAATGCGGCTTAAAGACTCGCATCTCCTTTCCAACCAAATTAGCCCCCCTTGTAGAAATTCAAGAGTGACCATTTGGGCCCAGCCAGGTGAAAACACAGCGAGGTAGCATCCAGGCAATTTTAAATACCTGTCTGTGTTTTATAACCACCCAAAGTTGGTCAGCCTCAAGAAGATCAACTAGGAGTGTTCAGTATTTTGGTACATAGAGACAGTTAGGTTCTGTCTCTGTGTACCAAAGTAAACAAATTAGGGCACTGAAAGACTTTAATAAACAAAGATAGTTTTGCTCATAATTATAGAAGCTTTGTTAGAGCTCCTGCTCTTAGCAGTAAATATACTGAGCCAGTGATTTAATAGTTTGACAAAAATAGAGTGCTTGCTATGTGCCTGGAACTTTCTGGGTGATGGAGACATGACAAGCAACAAAGTTCCTGCCCTCTTGGATCTCACATCTAGTGAGGGAGGCAGACGATCAACAAACAAGAAAAGCCATAACATGTCAGATGTTGATATGTGCCGTAGGTGAGTAGGGGTCAGGCTGCAGAGGTAGGGAAGGGCGGTTGCTGCGTGCTACATATAAGAGGGACTCACAGACAAACAGACACAAAAGAAAGGAGGAAGCAAGCTTTGTATACATCTGGCAGAAGCTGTTTCCAAGCAGAGGGAAGGCAAGAGAAAAGGCCTGAAGCAGCAGCGGCATATTCTTGGAACGGTCAGAGGCCGAGGGTGGGAGCAGAGTGAGGCAAGGCAGGGCAGGGGACGCAGATGCTGCCTTGAGGTGCAAGTGTGAGGGGCCTTGTAAGACATTGTGGGAGCTTCAGCTCAGACTCAAAGTGAGGTTGAAAGGCCCTGGAAGGTGTGGAACAGAGGAGGGACGTGATGTGATTTCCATTTAAAAGAACCTCCTTGCCTGTGTGTTGAGAAACAACTGTAGCTATTACTGGCCATTACCACACTTCAGGCATTATGATGGCTTGGACCAACAATGGTAGAGGTGGTAAGAAGTAGTAAGGTTCTTGGAGGTAGAACCCACAGGATTTCTTGGTGGATAAGATGCGGAGTATGAGGAAAAGAGAAAAATCAAGGATGACTTCAAGGTTTCACATTGGTGCCACTCTGGTGGAATGGCCATTTGCTAGAATGAGGCAGGCCATGAAGGAGTAGATTTGGGTTTCCAGGGAGGGG
This sequence comes from Lepilemur ruficaudatus, assembly GCA_963574885.1. Taxonomy (NCBI): domain Eukaryota; kingdom Metazoa; phylum Chordata; class Mammalia; order Primates; family Lepilemuridae; genus Lepilemur; species Lepilemur ruficaudatus. Next base: position 33,560 of record CAUYRT010101499.1, on the reverse strand, counting down.
GCTTTGAATCAGGAACGCAACACTAAACATGATGTGCTGGAGATGTCTATTAGATCTCCAATTAACAGAATGTATTAACACCTCCTATTAGAGATGTGTCTCAAGAATGCAGTTGGATACACAGCCTAGAACAGAAATGTTGGTGTCATTAGCATATGGATGATATTGAATGTCATGAGGCCAGATCACCTGGTGAGGGTGGATAAAAAAAGAGAAGAGTCCAGGGACACTTCAGTGTTTGAATGTGCCATCAAGGTGAGGAGGAGGCAGCAAAGAGGTGGAGGAAGGCCCAGAGGGTAGACAAAGGTCAGAGACCAGTATTCCCAAGTCAGGAGAATGGTCAGCTGTGCCCAATCCTACTGATTCTGGAGGCAAGCTGAATTATAATGGAAAAAGCAAAAAAAGCTACCTGTGTCTCCTGCTATCGTATCTACAGCATCCTGTTACAACAATAATATCAAGAATAGTAATAATTAAGAACTATCACCTATTCAGCATCTATCATGTCCCAAGGATTGTACTTTGGCAAATATCACATAGCAAGGCTGATGGGTTGGTAGTAGCTACCTGGAGCATTGCAATTGGATTAAGAAGGATTCTGAGGTTGCCTCTTAGCTTAAAGGAAAAGGATTGAGTTGTAATATCCACCATGGACATAGAATGAGGAACGGGCATCACAATTGCCAGGTATTTGTGATCACTGCACTAGGACTTTATGCACTTTACCTGAGCAGCTCACAACACCACAGTAGTGATGCAATTAGCCCCATTTTACAAATGCAAAAACCTAGGCCAGATAAGTATACTAACCTCCCCACAGTGGCACAGCTAGAAGTCACAGAGGGAAGATTTGGTCCATGTCACCTGGCCTTTGCCCCACATCTCGCAGTTCCTCTCTCCATCCAATCAAAAAAGGACATGGAATTTCAGATCCCTGGGGGTATACCTTTTCTAATTTAAACTTTTGACACAGGAAGGATACAGTCAACAGTATAAATTTCAAATATGCTGATTCCTTTAGGCTCAAAGAAAATATGGTGTAGTTAGATTCATGAACAGATTTAGAGACATATGTTTGGAAGCTCAAATACAAGATAAAAAGAAATAACACATGAGACATGAGTAGGCAAACCATTCAAGTAACAAGTCTTTTCAACCTAGTGCAGTTGAAGATGACACAGTAAGACACAGTAAGAGCAACCGTTAAAATATGACTATTATTTTGTCTTCATCATTCCCATAGCAACCTGGTACTATTCCCTGCCAAAAAATAACTCAGTAGGCACCAAGAATTTTCAGCTTCTCTTTTAGCACCAAGCCCTTCCCACAGTCATTTGTATTAACATTTGCAAAAGATTTATTTCCCTTTGATTCAAATAATTTCACATTCCCAAGAATATCTGGACTGGATCACGGCCAACTGCCTTGCCTGCAGGGCCTGCAGCCATCTCCCTGGTCCTGAGTAGCTCCCTGGGTGCCCATGAATGGCTCATTGTTAAGATAAACCCACTGCAGAGAACAGAGAAAACACAGAAGAGGAATCAGTGTCATGTTCTGGGGACTGGCCTGGACTTTGAGCAATAAAACTGAGCAGGAGTGGCAATCACCTAAGGTTGTCATGAGTCAAAGCAATTGTTGCCTCTCAGCCCACGGCTGCCCTAAGATGCTGCCCAGTTGATAATCAACAAGCAACTCATTTCTGGAGATTCTGAACCCAAGTCCTTCCATGTGACCAAACACAGGGCTAGAGCAGGCCCCAAAATGAAAATTGTCTTCATCATCCCCAAGCATTTCTTTAAAAATTTTTTTATTTATTTATGTATTTTGAGACAGGGTCTTGCTCTGCCTCCCAGGCTAGAGTGCAGTGGCATCATCACAGCTCACTGCAACCTCCAACTCCTGTGCCCAGGCAATTCTCCTGCCTCAGCCTCCAGAGTGGCTGGGACTACAGGCATACACCACCACACTCGGCTAATTTTTCTATTTTTTGTAGAGGCAGGATCTTAGTCAGGCTGGTCTCGATCTCCTCTCACTCCCAGAGTGCTAGGATTATAGGCATTAGCCACCGTGCCTGACCCCCAAGCATTTCTTAAGCATCAGCTATGCAGGATTAAACATCTATATTCAGAGAAATGTTTGCAATCACCTCCAAATAGTCTATATAGCTTGAGCAACTGGCCAAAAATCCAAGAAAGTTATGGTATCCAGACTCTCATATGATGGAGGCTGGGAACCCAAGTCTTGCTCTGGTTTTTGCTGCTGACTTTCTGCATATGCTATTCATCTATCCAAGCTAATAAACAGGGCACATCAGAGAAAGGTCCAACTGCCCACTTCAAAGTCCATTGAAATCAAAGGTAGAAAGGACTATAATTTTAGAATTTCTTGAGATTAATTATCCTTTCACTAAATTCACTCGCAGAGTGAAACAAATGTTTCCTGATGTAGACTTTCAACATTTGGACCACATTTATTATTTCAGAGATGTACTGATAAACCCCACAATTAATGCTTGATGAGTATCATTTAGTAGCCACAAGCTTATTTTCCAGAGTATGGGTATTTTCAAAAGTTACACCTTCTGGTGCTTATTCAGGTGTTTTATTGTTCTTATTTGAGCAAATAATAAGGTGAGAAAACTATATTTCATAATAAATTTCTATACCATATTACTTCTCCCAGTTCTCAGAAACTCCCTAAAACATATAAGAGAAAAGCAATGAAGTGATCCAGAAACAATAGCTTAATTCAGTTATGGTCATAATTAATCCATCTGCAAAAACAATAGCTATATCTTCTCAAGTGAATGTATATCTGACTTTACACCATGGGGAAAAATAAACCTAACTTGCTAAGACATGCCTCTACCCTTCCACTGCCCTTACTGTCTTAAAGTAAGGCAAAAAGGCCATATGGAGTCTGAACCTCTACCCTATGGACACGTCTCAGTCTTCATTGAGGTCATTAATATATTAAAAACACTGATGAAGGGCTATTTGTTGGGTAAAGTCATTTTTCCCTTGACATTTATTATCAGTAGAAAAGTTTTTCTGTTTTAATACCCACATTCTGGCATATAATTACTGTAATAAAGTCTACTTCTTCACTCCGGGTGACTGCTGCCAGTATTATGAAATCATGGCAATGGTTGTAAAAATAAGGGAGGTCACAACCCTTCCACACACACACACACCCACTCTGCAGCTGATATTAAATAGCTTTGGTGGGAAAATGCAGACCTTTAAACTTTCTCTACCAAGCTCAATGCATTCTGTATCTAACTTCTTCTTTAAAACAATTTGGGTTGTAAGAATTCGAAAACTGCATATGGCCATGGAAAAGAAAGAAGAAGGAGCTTGTACTTAATTAGCTACTAAGTCCAACTTGGACGAAGCACAATAACAACCATTTCTTTGTGCTAACTATTTTTAATGATATGCATTACATGCATTGGCCTGTCTACTGCCCAGACTGTTCCAGCAGCAATCCTGCTTTAGTCTTATGCTTTTGGCAAAGGACAGCATTTGGGAAAGTCTCCATTTTGATGTTTTGTCATTTTGGTAGGGATAACTCCTACCAGCATGAATTCCCTCTGAACCTTGCACTAACTACCATGGTCTCATGACCATAAGACAATCAACGTCTAAGCACACCAGATGCTATACAAATATTCTCCTTACACCTCAAAGAGTGCTCAATATTCTGATTCATCCTCTCTGGGCTTAAACTGCTCAAAAATATTTTAATCCAATTGCTTTCAGCTATTCTCTTACATAACGGTTGGATACAATTTTTCTGTTTCCAACCAAGACTCAAGTCAAACTAATTTAAGATCATAAAAAGGACAGATAGGCCAAAGAGGGAGTTTCCTATGAATTTTTCTAATCTTTTAATTCTTCATGTAAAAATAATTTCCTAAGAGAGGGTATAAGGAAATATCTATTTTAAAAATAGTATCTTGGGTTTCCAAATTAAAATAATCCTGAGTAGAGATGCTTTTTTGGGGTTAGAAGGTCAAGATTTCTTTTTGCCCTCAGAATGGGAAATCCACTGTTCTCCAAAGCAACAAAGTGAAACTAGAAGCATATAGAATGTTGGAGAACAAGGTGTCTAAGGTCCATAAGAAAGCACCAACAGCACAGTATGGAGAAAACCAAGCCCTGAGAACAACACCCCTGCCCTGAACAGAGTAGCTGCGCTGTCATCTATGTTATTTCTTGGCCTTATGCATCAGGTTTTGGTTTAGAAGGAAAAGAGACACTACAACCACTTTGGAAAGCAGTTTGCGGTACACAAACCCTGCAACCAGCAATTCCACTCCTAGATGTGTACCCTGGAGTAATTTGTACATATGTGCCCCAGAACACACATATTTAAATGTTCACAGCAATGTTGTCCATAATGGCTCCAAATCAGAAGCAACCCAGATGCCCACCCATAGTATAATGGATCAATGCACTGTGGCGAATTCACAACCTAAAATCTATACACCTGGAAAATTAACAAACCAGAGGTTTGTGCCACAACATGAATGGATCTTGCAAACACAACATTGAAGGAAAAAAGCATGATATGAAAGAAAGCATAGAATTATTGCATTTATATAAAGTTGCAAAACAGACAATACTGATCTATATTGTTTAAGATGCACATATAGGTAATAAAACCAGGAAGAAAAGCAAGGAAATGATTATCACAAAAGTCTGAAGGATATTTTCTTTGGGGGTGGGGTTGGGAGTTGAGAGAAGGTTGCAATCTAGACTCAGGATGGGAAGCAAGGGAAACGTCTGGGTGCTGGCAATGTTTTGTTTCTCATCCTTTAAAATCTTTCCATGTGAATGTTCTTTGATTTCACAATTGCAAAAATAAATAAAAATAAACAAAAAAGCTTCACTTCTGAAAAAGAAAAGTTTGAGAAATCACTGCTTCAATCCAGCTTCTCCATGTTAAACAAGGAACGAGAGGCCAGGAAGATTAAGTCAATTGCCTGTTTCTTCTTTGCCCTGGTATGTGGCTGTGGCACCTGTCACAGAGCTTCTCCTCTTCTCAGAACCTGGGAACCTGGGGAGGCCAGGTCAGAGGGAAGTTCTGGAAAGAATATCCTTCCCAATATTCCACTCTGCTGGTTCCCCAAGCATTATGCCCAGCCCAGGCTCTGAGCTTTTCCTTTCTCTCCTTTCAAGGTAAGGATTTTTCAACTTGGGCAGGAGTATTAGGGCCTTCTTTGGAGGGGGGGTGGGTCACAAGTTTGTTGTTGTCCCATCAGGCTCTTCAGTTCAGTGTGCAAACAACCTCCCTCTCTTGGCCAGCCCCAGAGTCTCTTGGTGGGGCCACCTGGGACAGACTTACACAAGCGTCCATGCATAGATACATACCCCACTCACACCTTGCCTGGATTCCATGTGTACCTAACTTGCCAGTCCTATGTAGACAACATGTGATATATAACCTATACCCTAAAACCTACTATACTTTGCATTTTACAGATGTTTAATACTAAAATACTAACTACCCATGTTAAACTCGGTGCTTCTGCAAGCACTTTTCAATCATCTTTCCAATAAACAATTGAAAGTGGCAGGCGAAGCTATAGACTTGTACTTTGGCCATTGGAAGGGTCTCTTCCTGAACTCCTACTCCTTGAGCTTCCTAGCATATATTGCTTTTATAATAGGGCTTTTAAAACATTTTTATTGTATCCTTCTTTTAAAAAAAAATCAGTGGCTAGTAAAATATCTAGCCAGAACTTTGTTCAGAAGGTAAAATTATGTATTAAGGAATTCCACATGAGACATTTGGGGAAGGCATCACATATAGATGTGAATAATAACAAGATTTTCAAGGTTTATACAGGCATCTATTTACTAGATTTCTCCAAGTTACTGGCATTCTCGGATTTTTGAGAATCTAAAAGAAACTGAAGAAAAACAAAAAAAAAATCCAGAAGACAGAACCTAGAGAAGTAAATGAAAGCATAGCAGCAAAAAGCCTGAAGTGCTGGTAATTGTGTTTGTTTGTTGCAGTTACCCAAGCAAGAAATTGCAGGGCAGGGCTTGACTTTACAACAGAAATCCTTACACAGGCCCCTGCAAGGATCCCCAACCACAGCCTGTGTCCTACCTGTCAGAGCAATATGCATTACAGTTTATAAATGTGCAGGACAATAAAAGAACCAGTGTCATTCCCCAGGTGTTCAGGATAATGGAATTTAAGCTGCCTCCCAGCATTCACACCACAGCCTGAGGCATGATGGCTTGATTACAAAAATCCATCAAAAAATCTTCATTCCAGGACCAGAAATTTCACACTTGACTAGGTAAAGGTAGAAAAGTGAAGCTATGTTCCATAAATGAGAAATTCCAAGATAAGTCTAAAAATGGAATTGCAGAGGGAGCCAAAAAACCAAAGTAGCCCGCACCACCGAGCAGAGTGAAAATCCGGAAGAAGAGAGAGAATAAAAACGCAGACAACAAAAGAAAAACACTATGGATGAGAATCCAAATACAGGGATGGAGTTCCTTAGGCCCACCAACAACTTCTCTCCAAATAAACTTGTTATCGCTCTCATGAAAGCCCATATGTATGTAGGAGTTTTCTAGCCATGAATAAACAAGAAAGAAGTGCCATTTTAAGAAGAGCTGGCTATGAGGGAAATGCTCCTGTCAGAAGAACAGCATTATTTCCAATCTCCCGCCTTCTCTGTAGAAGGCTAATGTAACCAAAAATATCTGAGAAAGCCAAACTCCGCTATGTGTCATGTGGGCATGAGACCAGTACCAGATGAAACAAAACAAGAGGGGTGATTATTTATCTTTCTCTTCAAAACGACCCTAAGCACAGGATTTGATTTGTACCTTCAATGGGGTGAACTGCTCTAGCTAAAATTCCAGACCAAAAATCATTGCTAGGGACTTTGCTTTCTGGTGCTCTTGCCTGTGCCTTGCTGTACGCTACCCGTTCTTCATGACCTACTCAAGCCCAGCAGCCCACAATGAGACTTCCCTGACCATGGACTTCCAGGGTACTAACTGTGCACGTTGCTCATTCTAATCCAGTGCACAGAGCACCTCTTAGGGACTTAACTGTTCCCCAAGGGTGCGTGGTCTGTTTCTTCAACCAGATCCTAAGGTCAAGGAAGACAGAGACCTTTCTTCTATTTTCTTTTCTTTTTTTGAGACAGAGTCTTACTCTGTTGCCTGGGCTGGAGTGCCGTGGCGTCAGCCTAGCTCACAGCAATCTCAAACTCCTGGGCTTAAGTGATCCTCCTGCCTCAACCTCCCGAGTAGCTGGGACTACAGGCATGCACCACCATGCCCAGCTAATTTTTTCTATGTATTTTTAGTTGGCCAATTAATTTCAATTAATTTCTTTCTGTTTTTAGTAGAGACGGGGTCTCGTTCTTGCTCAGGCTGGTTTCAAACTCCTGACCTTGAGCGATCCTCCTGCCTCGGCCTCCCAGAGTGCTAGGATTACAGGCATGAGCCACCACGCCTGGCCTGTCTTGTATTTTCTCATACATCCTCAGCTCACAGTGGATACTCAGATCTGCTGACCTGCTATGGTCTGAGCTCCTTCCCCTTCATAGCTCTGGATTGTACCAGAAATAAATGTCCTTACAGTGTCAAGGCACCACCACAGTGGGGGCAGCAGCTTCCCCTGCCTCTGTTGTTTCAGTGTCTTCTCCTTCTCTGCTTTGTTTAGACAAACAGTGATAGACACTAAAAACACCCGCAGGTCAGGGAGTGTCCATTTAGTGCAAAACGGGGGCTCTCAGTGCTAGGACAGATTCAGTCACCGCTGTCCTTTAACATCCCGTGACGGTAACAAAGGTCATAACCACCCCAAGCAATAAACAAGGGCAGGATCGCTGTGAAGAGCAAACAAATGCAGGGAACAGATTGAAGTTTTCACAATATTTTGGAACTGGGCCCTCAAAGAGTCCAATAGTACTGTTGGTTCTGCTGTAATGTGATAGCAGATGCCTAAGAATAACCTGTTTTATCTTATCAAAAATTGTGACATAAAATTAGTTGTTTTAGAGGAAGGGAAAGGTGATTGGAGATGGGATTAGAGGGTTTTACACATGATAACCAACATTAGAGGAATTTCATAGTTATTATATATGTTATTATCATACACTAAAATGTATAAATCCATTGATCAAAATTAACAAAACAAACCCAAGTGTTTCAATCCACACAGGTAGTAATGTCACTGTCTTCTTCATCTCCTTTGGCTTTTATTTTATCATTCTGTTTATTGAGCTCCCAATCTTAAACCAGAATGACAGAATATAAGCTAAGCTTCAGAGCAGCTCACCAGGGAAACACAAATAACATCTTGCTGGGTTTTACAGAGCCCATATTCTTCTCCTCCTCCTTGGGGTCCCAGATCCTCAGCCAGCCACTATAACCAAGAGAATTTGGATAGTGTAAAAATGCTCCTTAATTAACAGAACACCTCATGTTTACTTTTCACTAGGAAAACACCCCATGTAGGAAAAATGGCCGGACTCTAGGCTCAAAATTAAATCTGGACTTTGCACATCAATTGCTGGCTTCCTGGGGCCACATCAGTGATGTTTCCATAAGGAGACTATGGCCACAGAGACATTAGTCTTGCCCTTTCCCGACCAGCCCCTCTAGATTCGGTTCCCCCCACCACCAAAATGCAGGAAAATGGTTATTGCACAATAAACAAAACCATAAAACTTAGGAGAAAAGGCCAGGTGCATTTCCTGAAAGTATAAGCCCCCCTCCAGAGCAAGCAGGATTCTGGAGGTGAAACTGAAGGAGCTTGTGGCCATCCCTTCAGGGAAGCCCCTGATGTCACATGGCTCATGGGGTTTCTTAAAGGAATGTTATCAACAGGGAACAGTGGCAGGCTCCTGGGAAAAGTGAGAATGGAAATCTAGTAAAAAAAATTATATATATTTATAAGTCATCTGGTTCATCTTCTACGGAACCTACCAAGTCCATCCTAGATGAATGGATGAAAAGTCTTACTTTCCTGTCATCAGTCAAGGCCACTAATCCCTTCCAGCACTGACATATCGGTCTGGGCTGATTCAGAATTTTGACTAAAAAGCTTACACAGCAGGTTTTTCTGATTGACTCATTCTGAGTTATTCTTAGGCCCTGGGAAAGTCAAACCTGTTGTATTACTATTACTACCACAACGCTAAGTGCTCTGCCTGGATGATACAGTCCATCCCCACACATTTCCATGAAGCTTTCAATAGCACCATTTCACAGATCGGAAAACCAAAGTGTAGACAGGTTAAATATTGCTATGGTCTGAATGCTTGTGTCTCCCTAAAATTCATATCTCAGAACCTAATACCCAGTGTGATAGTATTAAGAGGTGGGGACTTCAGGAAAGTGATTAAGTCATGTGGGCTCTACCCTCATGAATGGGATTAGTGCCCTTAGAAGAGGCTCAAGGGAGCACCGTTGCCCCTTTTGCCATGTAAAGACACAACAAGAATACACCATCTTTGGAGCAGAGAGCAAGCCCTCACCAGACACCAAATCTGCAGGAGCCTTGATCTTGGATTTTCCAGCCCTTGTCAAGAACTGTGAGCAATAAACTGTTCTTCATAAATTATCCAATCTAAGGTATTTTGTATAGCAGCCCAAATAGACTAAGAAAAGTAACATACTCAAGAACATGTGCCTGATAAATTTGGTGCAATCAGGATTCAATCCTAGGCTGTCTGATAGAGGCCATGAGCTTAACCACTACACCACACTACCTTTCCCTTTATAAGCCACAAGTAGTAGAAAGAATGATGAGTGATTTCCCAGTCAGTCCTATGTAGGGGACACTTTCTGTGCCCATGTCACACCCCCTCAGCCCACCTGTGATTTCAGCCACAGTTTTAGCAGACAGTTCTATAAATCTCAGGTCAATTTTCTGCTTTCTGCCTTAGGACCTCCTAAGGTCGCAGGAGCCCACAAAGCCCATGTTCAAACCAGCTTGGAAGTCCTCAACCAACAATGCATGAGACCTGACAGAGAAAGTCCCCAGCCTCCAGCAGATCAACTGACAATCCTTAGGACAGTCCATGTGCTTTTCAGAACACAGCGTAACTGAGCTCCATTGTCCACAGCGTCAGCCGTGGATGTTATGGATGATAACATACCCTAGTATTGGCGTTTTCTTCTTTCTGCCACACTCTCCCCTTCCCTCACTTCTGCTTCTTGGGTTTGACTCCCAAATATACTACTTGCGCCTGTCATCTTCTCTCAGGCTTGGTTTTAGGGAACCAAACTGAGACATCCTGCCTTTGTGGCTCAATGAACTAGATAGTTTCTGTGGCTCCTTCCTAATCTATTATGCAGAGACTTTTACATCACATGCAAATTTTCAACAATCTTTCACTCAGTTAGCCCTGAACGAAGTCCATCAAGGCGTATGTTCCAGAAGGAGCTGCTTCCAGTGTAGAATGTTGAAACGCAAATGTGAGACAGTTCTCATGTGCTACAATTTACCTAAAGGTTCCAGGGTATGAGTAGCTGGATCTGTACATCCATCCACCTTGATTTGCAAGGAAGTGGCTGTTCATCTGGGAAGGCTTGTTCTGCTCACTAGTCTGTACAGAGGCATAATTCTGTATTAAATTATCCAGAAAGAGCTGTATGTGTGCAAAGACTCCTTCCCTGGCATTAAAAACCCTTGTGATAAGGGCTTTACTATTTAATCATGAAAGTCCAGTTTATCTCAAAACTTTGATAAAAAAAAAAAAAAACATCACTTAACCTAAATTTGACCCTCGAGCCCACAGGCTTAAAAAAGAAAACCAAGAAACAGGAACTTAAAAAGTTTAAAAAATAAAAAAGAGCAAAACCAAGTAAACAGCATGCACATGTTTTTACCCTAAAGGGTATTAAAAAATACCCTTAACCTTGTGTTTCTTAAATCCTGTTTAAAACATATTTGGTTTCCTTTTGCATCAAACCATCATCACAACATCATCCAAAGACCACCAGACTTTAAATGACGCCCCATGCTTTTCCTTGGCCTTCTCATAGGCTTTACCGTGCTTCTCTTACCTCAGCACTTCTGCCTTTGCAATTCTGATTTACCAGAGTTTAACGCATTTGGGCAGTTCATTGGACACAGTCCACAGCTTCAGGCAACTTGGGGGCCACATTCGCATAGAATTCAGAGCTTTCATCCTGCAAGCCAAGCCTTCCCCTCCTTTACCTGCTGCCGAGCAGCTCCCAGTCCCAGAGAGGAGCCTCCTAGTTCCCATGTTCTCCCTGAGTGCTGGCATCACAGCACCTCTCAAGTACATGGTGTGCTTCTATCTGGTCTTCTTTGATCAGATTTGCATTCCTTGATATCTGAGGTTCACGGTGCAAAGCCACATTAAAGACTTATTTTTCCTTCTCAGCTACTGTGTGCGTGTGTGTGTGTGAGATTTTATTTTCTGGCTGGGGAGAGACTGCCTCTCCTGGGACTAGTCAATTCTTAGAAATGGCATAAAGCTCTGCCTTTGATATACAAACTGCCCAATCCAGAGCCATCCTTCCTATATCTGGCATGTGCATCCCAAGAAGCACCATTCCTCTGCCTTCATCTTCCCAAGCTTAGGTACCAGGCCACTAGAGACCACCCCTACAGCACCGAGCCTGCCAAAATTATTCCAACTAGCCAATCCTAAACACTTTACCCTGCCCTGCCTTGCCTTTCCCTCAGAAACCCCAGTAAAAGCTCCGGTTAAACTTTTCTTTCTCTCCTATCTTCTGCCTCCTGACCACCTCATGTCTTCCCCATGCCCCTTGTGGCCTGCTGTCCCTCCTGTCTCTAGGACCTGTGAGTATAGTACATTGTGTGTTCCTGAGCCTCTCCCACGTCTCCTTTTGTGGCCAAGCCTGACTGACCATCTCACGAAAGAGAACAACATATCAGGCTACCCTGCTTTGCTCCTGCTCACTGTTGACACCCTCCGCCCAGGAACCCCCCCAGCACATGAGTGCAACACTAGCTGTGCACTGGAACCATGTGGAACACTTTTTATAGAACTATGGATGTCTGGATACCACCCCAGGCCATCTGAAGCTGAATCACTGAACCCATACAGGGTTTAGCTGTTCTTAGGAACTTGCCAGATGATTGTGATGGATAGTGAGAGCTGAGAACCTCTGCTCTAACCAAAACAGGAAGTCAGAGTACAGCGTCAGGGCCCACACCCGCCGGCCGACCATGTTCATGATGAATTGCTGCAGAATCCTTCAAGACACACCAAGAATTCCCATAAGAAGTGACCCCAATTTACCACTAAAGGGAAAAAAGTCCTTCATTAGGTCACCTAGAAATCAAACCTGCAAGACTCACTTCTACCTGGCATGACTGAAGGCCTGATCCCACACTCTGGCCAACATCACACCCCGAGTCCCATCCTTATCTCTCTAAACTCTGCTTCCAGCCTGTCGCTATGACCACGCCCACATGACTCCCCTTTGCTGTAGGGCAGTCAGAGAGAACCTTGGTACAGTTGTGGCTCTACAGGAGACCTCAGCGGACACCAGCAGGGTTCTCTATGGGAAGCAGGACCAGTACACGTGAGATGGCCAATGCCCAGAGAGCAGACAGAGCCCAGGGCTTCATCAATGAAAGATGAAGCAGGCAGATGGTGTTGAAGGTATCCAATGGCTGGACTGGACAGCACATACAGGAGGCCCATCCCAGGGTAGTCAGAGTGGCAGACAGAGAACCAGTGCAGAGACTGAACGCAGAGGCAGATGAGGGGGAGAAGCAGTGTGGTGCAGTGGGAACACAGTTGGACTCTGGTGATAAACTGCCTGGGTTGAAGCTTGGCCCTGATTCATAATTTGGGGCAAACAAACAAATAAAACACTCTAAGCCTCAGTTTTCTTATCCATCAAATGGGACCTCTTTTTTCTTTTTTAAACTGACCCTAGTATGAATATTTCCCGTATCCAACTCCAGGCTCCCGTCCTTGCTCTGGGCAGTGGCCTCCCTTCTGTTTGAGATTCTCCGTCCAGCATTTCCTGTTTTGCTTAGTTTCCCCACCAGCCTTCATACCTTCAAAGAGGTGGTTCCCCAGCCCGGAGCCCAGAGGCAGGCTTTCTTCCGTACCCTTTCTCCCCCACCCAGCCCATAGCCTGCACTACACACCCACCCCCGACCAGCCAGGGTCATATCATTCTCCAGCTGCACTGTATAAAGCCTCCATTTAGGAATTCTCATACATATTTTCATGTTAACAACACCCACCATCTTCCCTGGAAAGTTCCCATTAGCTTTTCCTCAAGCACTCAAAATACAGTAGCACTTCACATTAACATTTTAACACAGAAACCTCTGTCCTGGCTCTTCAGTTCACTGTCATTTGGGGGAAGGGAAGCATTTTGCCATACTCTGAAAACCAACTCCCAAAGTGGATAAATGGGGACATTTTTCAAAACACGATTGTCTCTGATCTTCCCTCGCTGCCTGCCCCTCCCCGCTGTGAAGCTGGTACCCCCACTGGATCGGGCCAGCACTCCTGGTGAAGTGCCGCTGTCGCTTCTCATGGCAGCAGAGAGGTATTTGTGATCTGTTTCCAGCACAGACCAACAGATCTGTTCTCTTCCAGGGCAAACCTGGAACCTTTAACCCTGTCCATCCATTTCATAAACTCAGTTACAGATTTGTCATAAAGGGGGCCAAGCAAGAGAGGCTGGAGGGAATCATTTGTGAGCATCGGCGTGGCTAAAGATCAACCGGCTAAGTGGTAGAAGGTGTCCAGGAGAGTGACAGTCCATCAAGCAGTGGGTCCTTCCATCCTCCCATCCATGCTGCAGTGTTAACTTCTCCTTGCTCTGTGCACTCATGCAAAGGAACTGAATGAAAAAATTCAATAATGATACATGGCCAGCTGCACTCTTGGTTTAGCCAGTATTGGAAGATCATTCTGATTTTATAGAGATACCAATTCATGGACTCTTTTTAAAGCTGAAAGGGACCTCAGGAATAATCTCTACAACTGCCTCACTTTACGGATGAAGAAACTGAGGCCTTGAGAAATAAGCAGACCCACCAAGGATCACCAGAGCTGAACAGGAACCAGCTTCTCTCTTCCTGTACTTTGTCCATTGTACCATACTATTCCATGGACCTCTTAATCTTGGCTATTTACAAAATGCATTTTTTAAAATGTAAGCATATTATCAGAAACTGAAAGAGAATGTATCAGTGGAATTTTTTCCTTGAAAATTATTTGTACTGCCACAAAGGTTTTAACAGGTAATATACATACCCTAATTGTTCTTAGTGGAAAAAGTACTAAGGATCAAAGAAGAAGTTATTTGGTTGTGGGGAAGAAATAAATGAAAATAGTCAAGACGGGTAGAGAAAAACCAAGATGGGAGGTTTAAATAAGTATTGGGATTGAATATCAGGTCAAAGAGGAAAGAACAGGGGTGAAAAAGGAAACACATGGAAGAAGGATATTAGCACTCAGGAGAGACAGAACACCCCAAGAAACCTGAAAAAAATACTTTGAATGGTAAAGTGTGAGAATTCTTAATGTTAGAGATTTAAAACACTATGAGTAATGGAAAAGGACAATAGGAAAATGACTTCTACTAAGCAGGTGATTTACATATTTTCTCACTACATCCTCACAAAAATGTTATTATTATACCTACTTTACAGATGAGAAACTATGTCTTAGAGAACTTAACTTGCCTATGGTCACAAAACTAAAATGTAGTAAAACCAAGATACTAATTCAAGGTTGATACCAAACCACATACCAATTTAGGTCATGGCTTTCTTTATGTTAAAAATAGTAATACAAGTTTCAGTGCAGAGGTAAAATCTTTTCTTAGAGCTACATTTCAATAACATTAGCACGTCATATTGGTGCATCTAACATCACAACCTAGAAATGCTCTATTCTACTAACCTCTGTCTTGAGTCAGAAGATGTTACTGCCAAGCATTACAGGAAGTTGGACTTGGATTTTGGACCAATCAAAGAGTAATTGAGGTAGGAGGTCCTTTAATTTTCCCAAAGTTACAAAGTTTTTACCAAGGGCTTATGCTCCCATTTCAAAGAGAGAAAATGTAAGTCCTCACCCAACATCTGTAATTTATTTTTCCCACCTCATTTCAATTCAGAATAGGTTTTAGAAGTCCTAGTAAACATTGTTTCAATTCCTTCATTCTTATGTATTTTTAAAAGTTTGATCATATTTTAATTTAGCTCCAAAAATTCTAACAGCTACTCTATTTAAGAATGTATCATTAGATATCCACATGTGGGGGAAATTATAATAAATTGACTAAAAGTTCAGATTCCCTTGCTAATTTTCCATTCCAAGGAAATTGATTGGATATATATGATAACTCATTTAGGAGGTACATTTTGCTTTCTCTTATGATTGCAACACAACTGGAAATTAATTTAATTTTCACAATCTCTTGTGAAGTTCCTTCTTTTGTTCTAGAGATCACTTCCTAATTTCCCTAAGCACCCCAAAAAAACTATAATATCAAAATAACCAAACTTTTTTTTGAAGTCCTAACATGACAAAAGAATTTTAACAGTTACCAGAACTTGACTTTAATACATTGAGCTTATTTCAATAGATTTTGATTTCAAATGACAGCAGAAGGAGAGTGAGGAGATTGGAGAGGACAAGAAAAACACCAAATTGCCAGAAAGGAGTTTCCTGAACAAGGTAATTTTTGTTGAACTTTTTTTTTTTAACCCAAGGCTGAATTCACTTTTTGTTCATTTCCACATTGAATTATAAACAACATGTTTTGAGGTGTTATTTTTAGATGTTTTAAATTTGTCCAGTCTAATATACAACCTAAAAAGTTTCCTTTTAAGGTGTGACAATGCCAAAAAACAAAACCAAACAAAATCTTTTCCTGTTCTACTTAAGATGGGTGGATCAAAGAATGTCTAGGCAGATAAGAGGGTTTCAGAGGTTGTGCAGTCCCAGTTACTTAGAAGAATATAAAGGAAGTTTCTTAAAATCATGACTGTGCAGAGTTTCTTGCCCAAAAAGGCAAGAGAATTCTTCAAACAATTGCTGGTAAATGTTGGATGCGGTTTGCTACATTTCACATCATCTCAGTCTTCAAAGGCTAAAAATTTGAAACTTCACTGGGTTGGAAGGTTTTGAAACTCAAGTTCCATTTATTCTTGGCCAAGCCGAGCAGCCTTGTCCCTGGGATAGGGACGAGGGAGGACAAACTGTTGAAACAGTGATTTCCCCATCACTCAAGCTCCCCAGAGGAGGAGTTAAAAACAATTGCTTAAACAAGTCCAGGTCTAAAACACAACTAACAAAAGGTGTTTTGTGTTTCCACAGCCAAGGTCTGAGGTATTCTGACCCTGCGGATTGAGCCCACCTCTCTCCGTGGGCGACTTCTCGCTAAGTCCACCCCCTCCCCGCCGTGGTGGCGACGGAATGTTCTTTGCCGTCTGGAAGCAAGACGTGGAAGAAATCACGGAGAGCAAGTTGTGACCGCCGTGCCACACGAGAGCGAGAAGGTTCATCGAATGTGTGTGTTTTTTGCTTTTGCTTTAGTTACGATACTCTCTCATAAATATGAGCCGAGCTTGCCTTTATCCGGACACAAGTGAGAAGCCTCCCGAGAGCTGCAGTTTGACTCCTGGGGGACCCATCCTGCACTCCCACCGCTCACGCACCGGTCCCCAGGCTGCCGTCACGCTAAAGAAATAGTAGGCAAAAAACTTATCACGGGTAAAATCTAAACTATAAAGAAAGAACTAAGTAACCTTTCCTGTCGCCCCTACGCTGCCGCACACAACACAGCACTGAAAGCGAACACCTCTGGGGCTAATCAGCACTCTCAGCTGCCACATCCTCTAGGACGGGCCCTCCTTTATGAGCAGTGCATTGTGGGTAAGCAAAGGGATGTCCCACGTGTCTGCAGCCGCACGACCAAGCTGCTCCTACCCACGTCCATCCACCCTTGCCCCAGCTAAGATCCCCCTCTAGATGAATCCAGGCCATCCCCCACAGCTTTCATCCCTTGGCTCCAGTTTTAGGGCCCATTTCCTCCTAGACTCCCTTCAGGGCCCCCAGTTTCTTTTCCTATGTCACCCTCCATCGTGTTAAAATTAAATAATGTGTATAAACAGCCAGTGCAGTGCTTGAGACTCTCTGGACTCATAATAAAAGTGAGTTTGTTCCCTTCCCTTTTCACATAGCCCCATTGCATCCACTTCCAGCTTTGAAACTTCCCTCTAACCTCTTTAACTTTGTTATCTCCCTCTCCTTCTATGCCCCTCACCTTCCTGTGCTGATCTTCATCCTCCTTCCTCCTCCCTTACCAGAAAAGTCCTGTGTGTGCTTTTGCTTGGTCCCCACAGCTCGTTTCCAAAGACATTTACTGAGCATCTGTGTCCATGCTTGGCATTCTCTAGTACCACATAACAGTTTTTACACTGTGCCATTTCTACACGTTACCTGTGCTATCAGCCTCTCAGCATTTTTATTTAAATCAATCTATTTCTTAAGAACTTAAAGGAATGTAATTTGAAAGGAAAGCTTATCCCTGCTATGGACAGAAACCAATATCACATTCCATAATTAAATTAAATAAAGCAAATACATAACCATTAAACATTTTAAAAAACATTTGTTTGAGAAACACCAAGCCGAAAAAATTTTTAAAAATTATGAAGCAAAACAATATAGACCCCCGCCCTCAAAGGGCATGCAGTTTCGAGTTGGGGAGGGCAGGAACAAAGTAGAAGCACAGAGACAGATGTCAGCTGGAGCTGGGAAGGTATCAGAGGTGTTTACGGAGAAGACACGACTTTATGAAATGGCACACTTCTATAGAAACACCACACTTCTAGTGAGGGGCTTATTTATTTTCTTATCCTCTCTCTCACTCTACCCTCCCATCTACCACCCATCAGAACACTACAGTCCGTAGTGTGTGAGCACATTCCCCAAAATAAGAAGTATCAGCAATAAAACTGAGGACCTTGATATTTGTAGGCTAGACATTAGTCAGCTTTGCTTCAGACAAGGACCTTGGTCTCCTAACGTCTCTGGACTTCAATCCCCTCACCTGCAGAACAAGAGAGTTGAACTAAATAACCTCTAGGTTTTCTTCTAGCTCTGAATTCTGTGACACTGGATGAGTCTCCTATGGTCTGAATACTTATGTTCTCCCAAAACTCATATGTTGAAATTCTAACTTCCAAAGTGATGATATTAGGAGGGAGACGATTAAGTCTTGAGAGTGCATGGATGAGATTAATGCCCTTACAAAAGAGGCCCAAGAGACACCCCATTTTCCTTCTACCATATGAGAACACAGCAAGAAGCCACCATCTATGAACCAGGGAGCAGCTCTCACCAACTCCAAATCCACTGGCACCTTGATCTTGGACTCCCCAGTCTCTGGAACAATAGGAAATAAATTTCTATTGTTTGTAAGCTACCTAGTTTATGGTAGTTTGTTAAAGCAGCCCAAATGGACTAAGAAAAGTCCCTTAGTGTTTCAGTACAGTGAGTAAAAATATGCTAAGAAGAAATTTCAGATTCTTCTCCATTTTCTATAAAAATCATTGCTTTGATTTAGTAAAATAGAAGCTCAGATTGGATCTAGTTTTACTTCCTCATTTTCAGCTGGGAAAATAGAGGCCAAGAGAGGATGGGTAACTTTCTGGAAGTTACTCAGTTATTTAGAGTAGAGTTGGAGTTGAAACTCAGTTTTCTTAACTCACAGTCTAGTGCTATAAACAGCAGGATAACTAAGGAGTTAGTGGAGGACAATCAGCTTCTCCCTCTTCCGAATTCCCATCTCAGCCCACAGACATGAGTCTTCACCTGCCGTCCTCAACCAGTCCTACCATCTGCTCCTCTCATCTCATTCTCCAGGAGAAAAGGGCCCATCTGACTGGCAGATGGGGATGAAGGGCTAATGCCTAGGCAGCTTTGGGCTCTTTTTCTAGAAGTACCTGCCCATGGACAACTGACATCCCCACCTGCCTCCTGCCTACTCTGGTCACTAAAGTAACCCAGGCAGTCTCTGCCTGGTTGGGGCATGGCAGGAAGGAGTTGTAGTAGTCTGGCTATTCTCCCTGCAAATGGTTGGATATTTTCATTCTATTGGGAAAAGAGATTTCATCTGACTCCTGATCTATTTCTAATTGGCTCAGAACTGGAGGAGAAAGGAATTATCCCTCTTAACCAAGTGATTGGTTATTGCCCTCAAATCCCTGAAAGGTAAAAGCACAGGCTTTGAAGTGAACTGATCAGAGTTCAAATCCTGCTCCTCTACTTACAAATTTGGGGCAAGTACCTTCCCTGCTCTAATCCTGCTCTTTATGATCTACAAATAAGAATAATCCTGTCTACCCTATTCACAAGACTATTGTGATAAATAAGGTATTGTGCATAAAGTCTTAGCACAATATCTGACAAAAAAGACATAATCAATGACAGCAATTATAATTATGATCATGACTGTGATTATTATTATCTTAATAATATGGAGACTCAAAGTATTTGCTGAATCAAATTAGGTTAGTCTACAATTTGTGTTCCTTTAACCAACTAACCTATAGAACAACAACCATAACAAAAAGTTGGCAGAGGTAGAAGAAGTTATTAGTAAATTACGTAAAAATGGATAGGAGTGCTAATGAGAACTATTTTGATGTCCAGAAAGCTTCTATACCAATGCTTGCCTATTTATTTAACTGTTTGTTTGTTTTGAGAGAAAGACAGAAAATGGAGAGAAGAACTTTCCTACAATTTCTCCCCTCATCTGAGACCACTGCCAATATGTTTTGTGATCTCTCTGGTCACCAGTAGTCAAGCTCTTCACCAAAACCTAAGGGATGCAGTTTGGAGGATCCTTGAGTCTTACATTATAACCCAGAAGTAAAAGGAACTTTCAGGATTTTCATTTAAATGCCCATGAGGTTTATTAAATAAAGAAGAGAGAGGCATATAAAATATCCTTGAATTTCATGATTTTTGAATAATCTTTACTTTCATTTATTTTAAAATTCTTTAAACTTAAAATTATATGCAGCTGACAGGATCAGAAAATCTGGGCAGTTATAGCCAAATCAAATAAAGGCTTTGTTGTTTGTTTTCTCCTCAGGCACCAAGAAGCTTGGAGTAGGGTCACCATTTGCAGTTGTGCAGTCTGGCATTCACAACTCCAGGAGGTATCATTCACACCATAATATAATATGTACAAAGCAGCCCCACTCTGGGGATAGATAGTCCAGAGAAGGTACAATTGCCTCACAAAGCCATTAGGGATCTTCTAGGTTTTTGCGACATTATCCTAACCACATGGCATTCATTCTCATAGTTGCTTCATGGTCACAAGATGGCTGCTCCACCACCGCCATCACATTTATATGACAGGTAAAGAGTAGAGCAGGAAGGGTTGATGCCTCTAACAGGGAAACCAAAGCTTTCTCAGAAATCGCCCTCTCCCTTGTCCTCAGCAGGGGCTCTCAGGCTGGCACTGGCCTTGCAGTCAGGTTTTATTTTGCCTGTTTATTTGTTTATTTATTTATTTTTAATTAGATTTTGTCTTTACATTTAAAGTTGGGAGATCCCCCCTTAAAATATGGATTCCAAGCTTCTCTTGAAAAATTCTCTTGAAAATTTCTGGCAGCAAACTCAGGCTTGGTAAGGTTCTAGGCCTCCTTTGTGCACATTATTTTATCTGCCCTGAATTATAGTTATTTTTATACCTGCAGTTCCCTCTTACTAACTTAAATAACTTTCACTTAACTACTTATTCTGGACAACAGTGGTTCTCAAACTTCAGTGGACATCAGGATCACCTGCGGGGCTTGTTAAACCCCAGATTGCCCACTCTCACCCCCAGGGCTCCTGATTCATTCAGTAGGTGAGGGAGGAGGCACATGGTTTGCATTTCTAGTATTTCCCAGGTGCTGCTGCAGCTGCAGGTCCCAGGACCACACTTTGAGAACTCCTGCCCTACAACACGGTGCAGGGCCTTGCACATAAATAGCTGAATTGTGATACGATATTGCAGAGATTCAGAGCACACAAATACCTTTTGCAAATTCCAATTTCAGAGCTTACTCTAATTTTGCACAAGTTGTTTAATCTCTTTGTACATCTCTATACTTACCGTCATGATGAGGAAAATAATAGAACTCATGTATTTTAAGGGATTGTTATCAATATTGAGATAATATATACAAAAATACTGCATCTGGTATAGTTAGTGCTTGGCCAACATTGTCTGTTATTGTTATTTTTAATTATCTCCTTTCCTTGTCTGTGAGTTTGAAGTCGCCTCCTCTCGTTTTTGTTTGTGTAACCACCCCTTAGGATCCCCACCACTATCTAAAGCCGTGCCTCACACGTAGCAGGTAGTGAGTAAATATTTCCTGCGTGCATAAATGAAGAAACAAACTAATACACGTTCAAATTTCATGGGCCAAATGTCAAATAGGGCAACCAAGCTCAATCCACATTTTTTATAGAGACCTTTTAATCCTAGCCCAAAGCCAAATTAAAATGGATATTTTTACATTAAAGTGTAAACTCAGATGATTGGTAACTTTAATAATTCCCCAAAGGGTGTTAACAGCTAGCCCGTGTGCACATCGACTCCATGCCAGGCACCCTTCTCAGCACTCTGTATATATTAACCCATAGAATCCAGCCTCAGTTAATGCCAAACTTCAAGTTGATACATAAGTCAGAAATTGCATTTGGCTCCTCGTGACAGAAAACCCCAAAATAGTGACTCAAACACTCTAAGCATGTTCTGTCATATAAAAAAAAAAAATCTTTAGGTAGGCAGGTCAGGACTGGTGCGATGATGACGCAGCAAAGTCTCCCAGGACTGAAGTGCCTTCCACGTTTCTACCAACACACGGCCGCCTGTTCTCAGACACACCTCAGAGTCCAGGTGGCTGAGGAGGGGCACCAGCTTCCTATCAACTTTCCAGCCAGCAGGAAAAAGGGCAGAACTAAGGGCAAAAGTGTCCTCCCTCCCTTTTAAGAAGCCTTCCTGGAAGTCCCACAGAATATTCTAAGGCTAGTCAGCCAAGCCGGCTCGCACAGCCACACCCCACCTCTAGGGAGAGGCGATCTTTGAGCTCAGCACATTGCTGCCCTGAGAAATCCAGCTCGTTAGTAAGGAGAAAGGGGAGAATGGGGGTTAGTTTAGAGAATTAGCCCTGTCTGCAACAGTTCATACACACACATCCCCACACGCATGTACACAACACACACACACACGCGCGCGCGCACACACACAGCATCTTCATTCTTGGCTCCCATTGAACGACAAATCACACATTTGGAACACGTTTCAATATCTGCCGAGAAAGCTACGGTGAGCGTAGGTTTCACTCGCACATTTTGCTATCACATTTTTGATAAGGCAAAACACAACACTTCACCGTGTCTCAGCCTTGGGGAGAGCAGCTGGCCCAGCAGCAGGGCCACACGCTGCGTATAGGCTGAGTGTAAATTTGGCTCACACACGGTGATGATGCTGGCAGTTGGGACAAAAATAAATACCTCCCAGCACCCTCTGCATTGTGATTATAGTATTCAAATCTTGAGCGCGAGGGTGGTGAAAGCAAACAGCGGGAGATCACACAGTGTAACACCTCCTTCAAGGAAAGCTGATGGGATCTGAAAAAACAAGGGACATCATTCGGTAGGCATCTCTCTCTTCCCTCTTCCCACCATCTACACTGTATCTCAGTTGCAGTTTTATTTAACTTTTGCAAGCTAAATTGTAGAGCACCTATATGCAAACTTCCAGAGAGACCTGCTCCGCTGAAACACGCCACGCCATCCGCTAACCTGGATCTGCAGTTGCTCCGCGGTTGAAGCACTGGAAGCAGACAAAACCGCCTTTATAAAGAAGCTCGGAAAGAACTGAACTCTGAAACGATAGGGTCTCTGTGTTCTTTGTGTAGGTAGGCAATTTCCCAGCAAGGTTTCGGGTTTTGCAGCTAGCTTTTGTAATTCCAATAGAAGAGAGATAGTAACCTTTAGAGTGAGTGGCAGCAGCACCCTAACACTAGGCTGTGTGAAAAGAGATCACGTTACCGGGAGCCTCGCATTGCAACTGAGGTTATTGTGCAAAACTGGGTTCTGTTGTAGGCATTCAGGGAGCCTTTCTTCATGGAGGCAGGTCATTGCACCTGCGCAAAGCAGAATTTTTTCCTTGAAGGGAAAACTCCCCCAGCCCCTTATTCAATTGATATTGGAAGTCACTGCTAAGTAGATTTGTGTGGGGAGCTGTGGGGGGACAGGCAGGGAAGGAGGAAATCTTGTAGGGGGGAGGGGAAAACCTCTGGGTGAAACTGCTCTGTGATCACTTGGGTGTCCCACGTGACTTGCTGGAGCATATGGTGGGGAGCTCGGGGGTTTGGCTATCCTGATCAAGCCACCACCGGACCAACAGAGTTTGGAAACTGCTGGTCACCATCACCTGTGCTTTGCTGTGCTAAGAATGGATGTTAATAATCAGGAACGTTTTTAGCTCTGAAGACTTTCTTTTAACTTAGCTCCTAACACATGAGCCTTGCATACACTAGCTAATAAATACTAATTTTAAAGAATCACACTGTAATGGGAAACCATCCCTCAAGCTGAGCATCTGCTAGTGGAAGGATTTCAAGGGCATGGCTCTGGTCTACCAGCGTTAATGGATTCCTCCACACCACCCTGGCGGGGGTGGAACTGTGTGGAAGAGGCAGTGGATGGTGGAAATTCAGTGACTGTCAAGGTGGCGCAGTTGACAGAAGACACAGAAAATGTATAGTAAAGAAAGCAGTCATTCATTCATTCATTCCACAAATTGAGTGCTAGCTGTATACCACTGTTAGACACTGTTCTAGGAACTAGACAGACCAGATCCCTACCCTTGTAGAGCTCAAGTTCAACCAACATTTCTTGCACAGGATATTCAGGCAAGGTTCTGCCCGAAGCATTGTTAGGGTAGGAAGATCAGGAATTCACAGCCATCAGTAATCCTCAGGTTTCCACATGCTTGTGAGAATGATACCAATGCCACATTAGGAGCTTGAGCAAGACATTGTCAGGGCTCAAAGAAGGGTGTGTATTTGTGGGAAGTGCCCCGAGACTAATAAACATACAAGAGCAAAACCAAATTAGCCCAAGTTGGAAGGAGTTGCAGAAGGGAGCACGGTAAGGTGAAGCCAACCCAGGAAGGTGGTTTTGAGCTAGGCTAATTTTCAATCAGGAGTTTAGGGCTCTCAGGCCCAGGTCCCTGTCGTAACCTATAAATTCTAGTCTGCAGCCCGAGAAGCTAGAAGTAGGTCATAAGTGCCAGCAGGGACATTTTAAGTGTATGTATGTGTCACACTCTATCCTTCAAGCTTTTGGGGATTTTGTGCCTACCTACACAAAAAACACAGAGACCCTATCGTTTCAGAGTTCAGTTCTTTCCAAGCTTCTTTATAAAGGCTTTGTACCCAGAGGTCACAAAGCAACTCAAAGAAATATTTTGCTTGGCCTGCATATTATTTGAAAAAAAAATTTTTTTTTGAGCCAACATTTAAAAATCAAAAGATTTCCCATTTTATAATATAAATTTCCAACTTGTTTAATAGAAATCAAAAACTATGGCAACACTGGGCCCACACTATTGAAATGTAATAGGAGGCCAGAGCTGGCTACGTGCCCACCCCACATCCCCCTCCCACATACCCACACACCCACACTCGGTCCCCACCACGCCCAGCAGCCTCCCCTACTCTGACGTCACCCACCAGTTGCCATTTCTCATGACAATTGATTGCAATGTTGGTATTTTATAGTAAAGAAATATCCTTTTCCCATGCACTATCAGATATGGGAACATGAAAGACCTCAGGGACAGTATATCTTTCAAGAAAAAAAAAATCACTATTTATTTTACAAATATTTA
The DNA here is from genome assembly GCA_963574885.1 of Lepilemur ruficaudatus. Taxonomy (NCBI): domain Eukaryota; kingdom Metazoa; phylum Chordata; class Mammalia; order Primates; family Lepilemuridae; genus Lepilemur; species Lepilemur ruficaudatus. Next base: position 8,628 of record CAUYRT010101499.1, on the reverse strand, counting down.
TTGAGGGCCTGTTATGAGTCAGGTACTGTTTTAAACATGGGGGATACATAGAGCAGTGAGGGGGGAAAAAGAGGATGATTTCTCTTCCTTGAGGAGCTGTTTTTTGTGAAAGACAATAAGCAAATACACAGTATACCGTAAGGGAATGGTACGAAATATGAGAAGAGAAAGAAGGGATAGGGTGAGAGCAGAGGATTTGGATGGCAGATCTGTTGTTGGTCAGGGAAGGCCTCTCTGACGAGGTGATGTTTCAACAGAAACCTGAATGAGGGGAGGAGTGAGTGTTGAAAGGGTGTATTTCTTTGTGGATGGAAAAAAAATTCCAATTCATCTAATATGCAAAGAGCATTTGTGTCAAAAGAATTTAAGACATCACTATGAAATAAACCAGGGTTACAATAAACTATGGAAGAGCCCACAGAAAAATTGAGGACCTATCTTTAAGGATCCTGATTTTAAGTGACTTTTTTAATAAGATATGTATTTTAAATTTTTGTATTCATTTTATTGGACAGGAGACTAAACTGGAGTTTAATATTAGCAATCTAATTGCATTTCGATCTTAGTGAACATATGAGATAGGTAAGAACATCTTCATTCTACAGATGGAGAAATCAAGTTCACATCAGATGATCCCTGCTTGTGATAACATGGTTACTAAGTAGTAGAGCCAAGACAGGATTCTCCTGACTCCATTCCAGCATCCTTCTAAGGCTATGCTTTAATAACTTCCTCCAGAGCAACGTAGAAGAACAGTAGAGTGAAAGTAAAGTAGGGGAGGTAAGAGGCACAGAGGCAGAGAGGTCCAGGAAGTATTTTGGAGCAACCAGCTCTAGAAATGAAATTTCTTCATGATTTCTTATTGTCTTGGAAATGCATGCACATTTTGCCTTTAGTTCATAATATTTTCTGTATTTGTCAATTTCAACCAGGCAAACACACTGCAGGAAAGTGTACCATTTATTACCCAGCCTTGCTTGCCATTCCCCCAAATGAGCTAAGTACCCCAGTCTTGGAAATGATGCCAGGGTCCTGCAAGTTACAAGCAGACTAATACAGAGCAAGAGCTGATAGGGGATGGAGGACCCAGCAGTGCTATAGAATGTAATATTCTACATCAAATACAGAATTATTAAGATACATGGAAGAGATTAAAATACTCTATATGACAAATATAAGTAAGCAGGTATTACAAAATTGTATTCAAGTGTCAAACCTTTGTTTTAGTTCCTGTAGTGTAATTTGCAAGATGTTGTGCACATCTGGAGATAAAACAGCACAGTCCAAGAAAGCTGGGGATGGTATAGATCCAAGAATAAAGTTACTGTCATTGAGCAAAAATCAGTTGTTTTCTGAGACAATTTTCCTTTACTGTATAATAATTCATTACTCATTAAGGCTAAAATAAAGTGTTACTGTTCTGGAATGTATCATAGAAATGTTGTTTCCAAGGGCTGGTTTCTTTACACTTTTCTAATCATAAACTGTTACGGATGGGTTTCCAGGGTTCTGTAAGTCCCGTGATGAAAATAACTCTCCCTTGCTTTGTCTTACAATTTTGTAATACCTGCTTACTTATATGTGTAATATAGAGTATTTTAATTACTCTCATGTATCTTAATAATTATGCATTTGATGTAGAATATTACATTCTGTAGCATTGCTGGGTCCTCCATCCCCTATCAGCTCTTGTTCTGTACTAGTCTGCTTGTAACTTCTTGCAGGACCCTGTCTTTCATTCTTTGCATGATTGCAGGGGTTTGTTACTTATCAGTTTTTGGCTCATGTATAATGGAGATACTCTCTTCTCTGACTTTTCCCTAAAGGGCTATATTTATATTGCACCTAATATTTTACCCAATCTCCAAGTAGACAGATGAACTTAGCAAGCATCTTTCTTGAAATCATTCATCACTCCTGCAAATGGCTGGCATGAGTCCACATTAGTTTCCTCACATTCCAATGCATGTTTTTCCAAGGCATCCTTTTATGCCTTGGAAAGAGCTCCATATACCAAGAAACAAAAAACAGCCACGGAATCTAATATGCAATCCAAAGACCTTCTGAAGGAGATGCTGATATTGGTTTGCCTGAACCAAGCCATTTAGCAATGAAGCTAGTGGATTTAAAAGGGGGATGTAAAACTGGCCTTCTGGGGCCCATTGCAAGGGAGGAAAAAAAAGACTTCATCTATAAGCCATATGATGAAGGGACTAATGGGGCAGTTCTCTCCAAATTCTTTGCTCAGCCCCTAACAAGAGAGGAGCTGCTGTTTCCCTCCCATCTCCCACCTCCTTATTCATGTCGTTTAAAAGCATTGATTATGCAAATCACTGTAGTCCCCGCTGGCTAGATTGCTCTAGATCAGACTGTTGTTTCTCTCCTCCTTTGCTAGAATGACCTCCTAATCCATCTGCCCACCTCTGGCATCTCCTCACTCCAGCCAACCGGTCCCACAGCACCAGAGCAAACTTAGGGAAGTCCAGATCTGGTCATGTCCCTCTTCTGCTTAAAAGTCTCAGACACTCCACGGCCTGCAGGGAAAGTCCACGTGCTGTAGCGTGACACACCAGGCTTCTCCTTCCTCCCCCACGTCAGCTAAGCCCAGCCTCGCTAGATCACTCACCGCTGTTCTTCCGCCCCACACCTGCTCACCTGCTGGCCTCTAGGAATGGAAAACCTCTCCCTTGTCTCTGCCTGTTTGACTTCTGCTCATCCTCCAGGATTCGGCTGAAATGTCTTCTCCTCTCTCAATGTTCCCCCAGTTCCATTCAGAGTACCTCAAACATATCTCTGATTAACATGCATATTTTAATTACTTTTTTTTTTTTTAACCATCTCTACTCAGCCCTCACCAGCTCTCAGAGGATAAGAGCTAGATCTTCATTATGTATCATACCCCGCAGGGGGCTTTAACTCCCCTGGACATCCAGTCTGCCTTTCTTTGGAAAAAAAAAAAAACCCAAAGAAGGAAGTTGAGGGATGTTGCAGCAGATGCTTGAGGTGGGTCCCTGGCAGCAAACTGGGCCCCGTCCACCTCAGCTGCAGGGCAACCAGGTGAGCAGAAGGCACGCAGCTCGGGACAAAAGGTATGTGTGCTGCAGGCACGTTATTTGAATAACCGTGGAAATTCAGACTAGGCGAGCACCTCGGAGCCCCCGGCCCAGCCCCCACGCAGCGCAGGAATGCTGTCACTGATCGCGGGCAAATGGGCGGCTTCTGCTCCTCCGCCTCCTCTGCCAAGAGCCAAAGATATCACCAGACAGCTCATTGCTTGGCATATTTGCCAAACATAAATTAATCTGATTTTAATGATAATATAAATAATTAAATAATAAGGACAATAATAACATTACCCAGTGCTTATTTTATGCCAAGTACTGTATTAAAAGCTTTGCACGTACCATTTGATTTTCATAAGCACCCTCTGTGGTAAATACTATCATCTCCGTTTTCTAGGTGAGAAGTGTAGTGGATGCTGCTGGTGCCCTGACCTTCTCCCGCGGGGCCTCCGCATGTTAGTGCAAACAGGCAGGACTCCCCAGTGCCTGCACCTGCCTCCCTTGGCCAGAGACTGTTCTCTGGTATCAGAGTCCACATCCCTGCAGTATGTTTGGCCGGAAGTGCCAGAGGATTGACATCCCCTAGAAGTGTCCCACGACCAAAGACGGAGAGGGTCGCCCCTCAAGTGGATTGGCTCTGAGGTATGTGGTCTCTGCTGGCTCCCAGCAGGATTAAGCTCCGGTTGCCTCCAACTGTAACATGCTCAGCTCACCCCTTATGGGCTGCTTCCCTTCACCTGCTCGAGGCCCCACTCCCTTACCCGTGTTTCCTGGGATAGCTCCCAGCATTTGCACTTTGAATCCTGGTCTCTGGGTCTGTATCTGAAGGAACCTAACAAAGACACGGAGGACAAGGCATAAAAAAGACACAGGGACATGTTCAAGACAATGTCCCGCTCCAGAGCCCACACTCTTATCCACTACCTTGTAATGCTAACTTGGGTTTTCCCCCTAGAGAAACAAATAGCCATCTTCTCCTTCCTCTATGCCCAAATATGCAAAGACAATCAAAGCCTCTCCCATCTTTTCTGCCGTGACTGTTACAAACGTGGTTTCCACACCAATCATCCCCTTGTCGGGCACCCTCTCTCCTGCACAAATTTTCCGCTTAAAATTAAACATATGAAATTTTTTCTGCTTTAAACCTTTCACATTACATCCATCTGTTTTTTAATCCTGTGCAATTATAGAAGTAGAGAATTCGAAATATGGTACGGTCAGCTATTCAATTTTAATCCCATTTTAATAACAAAATAAGTTCCTGCAAACTATTTCTATGTTGAAAATAGCATTCATATGTACAAAATATTGTTGAATTGGTTACAATGAATCTTATTAATATGACAATATAAGTAATAATTACATTAATAGGATCTTATCAATTTAGCAAAATACAAATGCTGAACATTTAATGCATATTCATTAACAGTAAAAGCAAACCCTCTAATGGACTCCTGGATGTTACACTGAGTTGTAGCCTCATCCAGAGTCCCTGGGTTTATCTCTGACATGCCTCCTTCTCTATCATCTTCTATGTCAGCTGTAAGCAAAAATTCAGGCATCATAGATCAACTGTGTACAGAAGACACTCCCAGAAGTAAGCCACTGCACAGAGGGATGTGCAAAACCTATTGTTCATGATTTCGGGTTCTTTAATTGCTATATGCAATCAGTCTACACACAGTAGAGTCACATGTAAAGTAGAGATGATGATGATGATAATAATAACAGCTACTCTTAGTGTTGTTTTGAGAATTAAATGAACCAATACATGTGAAGCACTTGGAAACTTCCTAGAACATAGTAAGAGCTCTAAGTGCTATACACCATTATTTTCATCAGGGTTAACTTGTAATTAACAGAAAACTTGAGTAACGGTGAGTTAAACCATAAGAACTATACGTGCTCTTTACTTAACAAGAAGCCTGCTGGCCCTGGCTCAGCTCATAGCTCAGAGTTTCCCTCAAGGACAAGGGCCCCTCCCATCCCCTGCTTTGCATTTCTCAGAGTGTTGGCAACATCCTGCCTCACAGTCACAAAATGGCTGCCTCAATTCCATGTGCTTCAGACAACAGTATCTGAAACAAAAAGGTAAGGGAATGAGGCAAAACTAAAAAGGGAGTGGGAGGAGAGCTTTCTCCTAGTAGATATTTATCTTTGCAGAAGAAAAATATTTCCCAAAACTGGCTATCAAATGTCTTCTTACGTCTTATTGGTCAGAACAGGGTCACGGGGCCACTTTTAGACCAATCACTGAGAAGAATAGGATTGACATGCTTGATTTTCTGGGGCTGGGCCTTTTGTTGCTTGAGCAAAACCAAGTTTCTATTGTCAAGAAAAACAAGTGAATAACCACGGTGTATGCAGATGGTACCATCCACAAGCATTTACTTGTTGCCTACTATCTGCACAGCTTGTTCTCCTACTAAAACTGCACAGACTACCAAAAGAACAAATGACATTCCTTGCCTTTGAGGTCCTGTTTACTTGCTGTCTTTAGACTGAAGGCCGCTTCTTCCAGGCCCTGCCAGGTAGCTAAACCATAGCCTGCAAGGCCTCCTTCCCGATCTGCTCACTCTGAGCGTCCTCATTCATTCTCGCAAACACGTTTGATCTTCCTTTTCTCGGTCACATCCTTGCATTGCATCTTGGAGTGTTTCATACTCTACATTGCTTCTCTGCTTTCACAGAGTGACAGCTGAAGGGTTGCACGAAGAGCCAGTGATCCAAAACTCCATGTTTAGAATCTCTGAGTACCCCAGATAACCAGGGGCAGATTGCATTTATCATTTTTGTTTTCTATTGGGGGCCTACTGTGCACCAGGCACTTTCACAAAATTTCCATCAATTCTCACCAAAAGAAAATTCTATGAAATACAGGATTCAGATAAAGGAAAGAGAGATTAAGTGATTTGTGCAAAACCATCAGCTATAAATAGGAAAAATAATTACTCCTTCATGAGCAGATTGTGTGAGCCAAGCACTGTCCTAAGTGCTACATGTGAATTCATTCCTTTAATTCTCTTAACCACCCAGTAAGGAAAGCATTCACTCACAACAAACGCTTCCCAAGCCCCTCTCCCTGCCATTCTATAGATAAAAAAATCTGTGGCTTCAAAAGCTAAGTAACTTTAAGTTCACCCATCTAGAAAGCAGCAGATATTGAAAGCTGGGCCTGTCTAATTCCAAAAGCTTTGTGTTAAAGCCCCACCCACCCGGGCCCCCTACCTCCTGCACCCATTCCATAATCCTACTTTAGGGGTTAAACATGATGAAATTTTGTTCTCTCTCACTTGCTCTGTGAGGTGTTCTATAAGTAGTTCATGATTGGCTTGGCTGTCTAAAACAAAGCTGGGAGCTTATGAGAAAATATTTAGCAAAGTAGCCACTTGCCTACTTCCTTTTGAGAGGAGGGAGGCAAAGATAACCAATCTCTATCAAGCTTAAAGAAATGGGCTCCTTGGGGAGGTAGATTATCAACATTTATCACATTTCTGCTCATTTCCCAAGCTACAAATTAAACATTAACACTGGGATTAACAAAATTTGGCCAGGCACAGTGGCTCACACCTGTAATCCTAGCACTCTGGGTGGCTGAGAAGAGGCTGGCTTGAGGCCAGGAGTTCAAGACAAAATCATGCAGTTCCCCTCATGCCCAGGCTACATTTTGTTAGCTGATCTATATTTTAGAAAGAATATGGCCAAGGGCTCTGCTCTAAACCATTAAAACCATTAAATTATTCCCTGTCAGCTCCAAATTAGAGCTTGCCAGGAGAGAGGTTTAACAATCGGTAACTGCTTAAACTTTACCCCTGAAGGAAACCTTCTGTCCTTGCTTATCTCTCTTGTGTCACCTTGTTCCTATGGCCTCCTGCTCAGAAACCTTCCAGAGCCTCTCTGCAGGAATACGCAGCTCCAAGGAGCTTTCCTTGCCTGTTTCCAGCACTGCTAGAGACTTAGAAGTAGAAGACATGGAGGGATATTTCTTTCTTGTGTTCATTTTTTCTTTTCTTGTTTTGTTCTTTCTTCTGTTGTTTATGTTTTGTTTTAGGTACCTAGGTTTTGAACATGCCATGGGTCAAAATGAGGCCAAATCCTTTCCCAAGATGCATTACTTTTCCTGCAAGGAGGGAGGTTTCAGAAAGTAAAACCGAACATCTGACCTCTTACGCTAAATCCATAGCTCTGTGGGTCTGGTCCCAGTGGCTGGGAAATGACGTGTTAGGAAAGCATGTGTGTGCTCATCAGCACAAACAGGGGAACAAGGTACCAAGTTACAACAAGCTGGGAATGACAGGCCCGGTGACCAAAGTATTTCAGACGGACCAAAGAGCTATGTAAAATGAACAATTAAAGAAAACAATGTAGTAATTTTTACAGTTTTCTTTCATTTGGATACCAAAACAGAAACACACACCAAAAACAAACAAACAAAAAACCCAGAATATCATTTGCCAAGTTCACGTGTGTGGGACAAAAATCATGTAGATTTTCAAGGCCTTTCACACAAATGGAGATGCTGAAGTCTTCCTAATTCTAAGCCCCAACTTTCTCTTTGTGAGACAAGTTTGTGACAGACTAGAGAATTATCTCTAAAGTTGCCATTAGGTCAAGAAAACGGCTCCCATTCTCTTTACACGTACATCTGTCTGTTATGGTATTAATGACACCCCATTGTTCTTTAACTAGCAGGGAGAGTTTCTTTCTGTCTCCTACCACTAGACAAATGTAAAGCCGGATACTAACCCAGCACTGGCCCAGAATTAAGACTTTGAAATGAATAGATTTCAAAGCCCCAATCCAAATTTCAAATGCTATTGCAGTAAAAAAAATTTTCAAAATCATCATGATTCTATGATAGAAATCCCCAGAAATCAATCAGCCAATCATATTAAGACAACACAACTGTGTTTTAATAATATTTAGGATAAGACTCTTGGGCACCTATCTAGCATTTGTTGACTATAAGACGTGTGTGATCTGAAAAGATAAGTGCTTTTAAATATTTTTTAAGTGACCACACAAATACTGAATTATTGATTAAAGTCAGCTTTTTGGTGAAAACAACAATATTCTGCAATCATAATAATGGTGGAATCTCCTGCAGGGTACCCTGTTCCAATGGGAGAGAACATGGCATCTCTCAGAGAACTGGGAAGAGTCTGCTGGGAAGACCTTCCCTACAGAAACCATCCATTGTGGAATGGTCACTGGTCTGCACCTGCCTTTCCTGGCAGTGAGTGGGCATCTGAGATACGGAACTAAAGGAGTTTAAAGGATAGAATATTTTTGTTCTATGTAATCAGAAATAAGGTGCTATCACAGACTTAATGCTCAAACAAGCCAAAAAAAGGCAATGAATGAATGAATGAATGAAAAGTGTACGGTGCTCAAATGGTGGTGGTGTCCACCAGGGATTCGGGGGTTGGGGAGGTAGACCCACAGTTGAGGGATGTGGAGAGCATTGTGATGGGGAGGGGCATGCTTGAAATGTAGTTGGGGATGGGAATTAGGGGACTTAATAGGGGGAAGGAAATCTTCTAAAACTGATTTATGTGAATAGCTG
>CAUYRT010101498.1:0-53867 GCA_963574885.1 Lepilemur ruficaudatus | reverse complement strand
TCTTAAGACTAACTTTTCTGCTTCCTCAGGCTAAAGGACATTCTACTACTAATCTACTTAATCAAGCCTATACTATGGAATAATTGGTGCACTCCAGATGGGAGAGCTATGCCCAGGGGCAGTTGCTACGTCACTAAGGACTCCAGTGTTTTGGGCAGCAAACACATCCCCGAAGGCTCCCGTTTTCAGAACAGCTCCCCACACTCCTTCTCCAGTTTTTTCCCTGTCTCAGCAAAGAGCAACATCATTTATCCAATTACCCAAAAAATAAATGTGCATTTTGTCTCTGGCTAAACCCTAATACACCTCCCAAATTCAGTCTCAAAGTACAGGTGACTCTTGAACAATGGAAGGAGTTAGCGGTGCAGACTCTCATGCAGTGGAAAATCCACGTATAACTTTTGATTCCTCCAAAACTTAACTAATAGCCTACTGTTGACTGGAAGCCTCAACCAATAACACAAACAGTCCATTAACACATATTTTGTATGTTACATTTATTATATACTATTATAATAAAGAAAAAATGTTATTGAGAAAATCATATGGAAGAGAAAATACATTTATAGTACTATATTTACTGATACCATTCAGTTTATGTGGTCTGTTTACAAGATGAATCACCTGTCTAAAATGGTGGACAACAGCTGCAGAGCTCAATCAATCTATAGTATTTATCAAACAATTCAGCTTTTTCTTATAATGTCATAAGTCTTCTCTACTTCTTGAGAGAACTTTAAGCATCACTAGTAGCACTTCACATGGGTCTCACGGTATTCAAGGTTTATGATATTGTATTAAACGCGATGAAAAATATCCTAGAACCGTAAGAGATCACTTTTTACTGTGATATGCAATTTATTGCAGCAATGCTCATGTGGAGATGATCATCATCACATAGCATTTAAAGTGGACACTCGCAACACTTGATCTCACTGCAATACCAACAGGAGGTGGCTACTTTTATGCAGTTATGATTTAATAGTGCATCTTTTTATTTCTAACACTTCTCCCAACTATGGTGTCATGTACAGTCTGTTTGTATGCGTAAGTTTTAATAAATTTTAACTTTTTATAATAGACCTGTGTATATTTTATGCATGCATGACATACCTTTTTGTTTTTTTTCATATTTCTAGGCTATGTGATTCATCTGCAAGTTTTTTCCAATTGTCATAATTCTCCAAAAAAATTTCTAGTATACTTACTGAAGAAAAAAATCTGTGTGTAAGTGGACCTGCACAGTTCAACCTGTGTTGCTCAAGGGTCAACTATATGATTGACCCTATCTCTTAAGCATCTCTAGAATTCAACCACTTCTATGCCTGAGGCCCCAAGCCTAATTCAAGACACCATCAGTCTACCACCATCTTTTCACACTCTACCCTCTCTTTAGATCTCAACTACTGATGACAACTTTAAATAACAATACAAATTATATATCCATCAAAGACCTATGTTCTGACTGTCAAGCTGATACATTAAACTGCCAAACCCAGCTAGTTCCAAACTAAAACCTTGATCTTTCTGCTGAAAAACATTCTCCTGCAAGTTTCCCAAACCAGAAATGTGGGAATCAACCTAAACACCTTATTTTCTCTATGCCATATCCAATTCATTACATCAAGTCTGGCCAATTTAGCACCACAATAAATCTCTACCCTATTTACTTCTATTTTCTGCCATCACTCTAGTCCAAGTTACCATTATCTCCCACCTGGGCTATTACAGTAGAATCCTATCTAGTCTCTCAAATTCTAACCCATTTATTTAAGCACACATTAGATTATGCAACTCCCCTGCTTTAAAAATCCTCAGTTACCTACTATTATACATTTTCCTTGAATGAACATTCACTTACCATATTTAGGAGGGCTTCTACATTAGATTGTCTCAGTCTTGAATGCAACCCTTTCACTGGGCTAACCCCTATTCATCCTTTACGGTTTAATTTAAATGTTACATTCTTAGAAAAATCTTACCTAATCTCTCCATCTTCTCCAGTCAAGTATTCACGTTATACTTCTCTTATTTCTTCATTTAAATTTATAAAATTGTAAGTACATGGGTATTTGCATCTAATTACAATTTGCTTCTAATAACCTACATGTAGTAAGGACCATATATATTTTATTCATTTCTACATACTCAATACTGAGCACATAAATGCATATTAACAGGTGCTCAAATATTTGATGAATGAAATGACAGTGTAACAAAATGCATATGCTTAATGATTAACACAAGAGAAGACTACAAAACAATTTTCTTGTATCTTTTTTACTGATATATGGCAATTGTAAATATTTGGACAGTACATGTGATATTTTGATATATGTATACAATGTGTAATGATCAAATCAGGGTAACGGGGTATCCTCGAACATTTATCTTTTTTGTTGGGAAATTCCAATTCTTCTTTTCTAGCTATTTTGAAATATGCAATAAATTACTGTTAACTATAACCTCCCTACTATACTACTGAATGCTAGAACTTACTCCTTTTAACTGCATTTTTGTACCCATTAACCAACTTCTCCCCATCCCCCACTTCCCTTCCCAGCCTCTGGTAACCACCATTACATTCTATTTCCATGAGATTCACTTTTTCAGCTCCCACATATGAGTGAAAATATGCAATATCTGTCCTTTTGTGCCTGGCTGATTTTACTTAATATAATGACCTCCGGTTTCATCTATGTTGCAGCAAATGGCAGGATTTCATTCTTTTTTTATGGCTGAATAATATCCCATTGTGTGTGTGTGTGTGTGTGTGTGTGACATTTTCTTTAGCCACTCATCCAGTGATGGACACTTAGGCTGATTCTATACCCTGGTTATTTTAAATAGCGCTGCAATAAACATGGGACTGCAGGTACCTCTTCAATATATTGATTTCCTTTGTTTTGAATATATACCCAATAATGTTATTGCTGGATCACATAGTTCTATTTTTAGTTTTTTGAGAAACCTATTGTTTTCCACAATGACTGTACTTACAAAGTAAATTTTAAAGTGAAATTAAACTACAGGCTAATTAAAGCAGACTAATCCATTACTCTTCATTTTTTCCTTATTATTTGTACCTTTATTGAGTTTGTTGTAGATGACAGACATTCTTGCAACCTTGCCTATTCTTTTCATCCTATAAAGTGTTATCAAGGGAATCTTCCTAAAACACCATTTTTTACTCTGCCACTTCTTTGCTTAAAATCTTGTGAAACAGCCAGCTTCAGTTTTCACAATTTTTCCCTCAGACAGGCTGATAAATGTACAATCAGACAATCACTCCATTCCAAACATCTCTCACTTCCAATTTCTTGTACCTGGAATGCCTTTCTATTGCTCTTCTAAATTCTAAGTCTCAGTCAAGGACCAGATTAAGTCTCTCCCTAAACTTTTCCCTGGTGGTTTTAGGCTGAAATGCTATGGTAATTACCTGAATTATTTTGACAAAATTAGATACTAGTTTTCAAAAAAATGCTTAATTACTTCAAGTGTATACAATGTTTCCAATGGGAAGAATGTCCCCCCAAAAATGGGCATTACACATAGTTCTGCTTCTTTCTCTACTCCTAGTGGATGCATGACAAATATATAAACTATACTCTCTAGAACCAAAAAATACCCAATGACAGATAAAAGCCAATGCGCAGAGCTGAATTTTGGTGAAAGCTGACAAGGGGAACTTTTACATGTAAGTATTTTAAACAATGAATTTCAAACACCTCAAAAAGCACACTTTACCTGCAGATTTTATTTCTTAAGTAAAGATGGGATGGGAATAAGCATAAAACATAAGGAAGTATGAAATTTAAGACACACACCTACAAACAAAAACACTACTGTTTATATTTTTCTCTCAGCCACTACATTTTTACATTCCATAGTTCCTATAAATTGAGTTTGTTCCCTCTGACCTTGCCTTGACTTACTTACCTAAAATAATTAGAATGAAATGCCTTGTATTGAAATTTTGTAAATGCTTGGTTCTTAGAACATAAATATTTCTAATTTCTCAATTCAGTATTTAGTTCTCACCTGCAGTTTCAGATGTATTTGAAATAATTCATCATATATCTGACTAACTTGATGTGGAAGTAAACTCTGCTTGTTTGATGCTTTGGATTTTGGGGAACTGGCAAGTTTCAAAGGAGAGTCACTTGCAGCACTCCAACATTCATTCTGAGGTCTTGCTGAAGCCTTATTAGTTGGTAGGGCAACTGGAAAGATAACAAAATTTAATTATAAATTGTATTAGCTTACAGTTTTTAAATACTCTCAGAGTAGTCTGTAGTACTGTTAAAAAGTTTCAAGAACGAAACAAAGAATTATATAACAAACATGGTAAAATAGTAACATTTAGATAATGTGAGTGAAGTGTATACAGGAATTCTTTGCACTCTTTTTGCAACTTTTCTGTAAGTCTGAAATTATTTCAAAATAAATTATTTTAAGTGTCTAAAAACAGTCATGTATTAACTGCCTAGCCAAGAAATGGAAAATTATCTCAGAAACCCCTAATCACATTCTCCCATCCCCTAAACCAAATTAACCACTAACTCAAAGTGTTGATCATTGCCTTACTTTTCTATTTAATTTCCACTACCTACATTTAAGAAGTTCTTGTTTTGTCTGTTTTTAAACTTTATATAAAAGTCTGTAATTATATAAATCCTATAACCACCTCCTTTAAATGAGTTGATACATCTTCATTGCTTTATCCTATTTTATAAATACTGTAAGCAATATTCTCCTACAGATGGATATCTGTGCTGCTTTGACTATACAGATGCTAGTAAGTCTTATACATGTTCAAGAGTTTTTCTAGGGTATGTAACTAGTGGCAAAATTGTTGGATCATAGGCTTTATGTGCATGTTCAACTTTACTAGTGATGCAACTGTTTTCCAACACAGTTACATTAATTTACTCTCTGGATGGCCGTGGATGAGTGAGTTAATCTTGCTTCATATCCTTGCCAACATTGTATTGTCAGAATTTATTTTCTGCTAACAATGAGAATATGAAATGCTCTCATGTAGTGGTTTTAACTTGCATGAGACTTCTGGGAGCCCCAGCTTTAAGGAGAGGGTCTCCCATTATATTCCCCATCTTGAATAGACCTTGGAGGAGTCAAAATAAAAAATAATATGAATTTTTAAAAAACAAAAAAGTTTCACTTCACTCAGTTCAGCAAAGGCCCTAAAAGCAAAAGACACATTCAGTGTTCTATTTACTTCTCTAGGTTTCCACCCCACTAATACCTAGCCTGAGCCTATTCCTTACTTTTATGTCAGCCTTCAAATACATTCAACATTTTCTTTATCCTGTTTTCCACTCCTTTCAGTAGAAAAATCAAACATGGGGTGGGAAATACAAGTACAGGCAGAATTATTTTTCATCTTCCTCAAATGCTGAGGTCAATGAGACAAAAGGAATGATGGAGAGGGGGAAAGGGGAAATGAATATGTTGTGTGTCGATGATATATTCCCAGGAGAAGAGTGTGCTGGTGCTATCAATGGGGCAACAGTGCTCTCAAAGTCTTGCAGCCAAGAAGGCAAAGGGCACCATTTCTGGCTGCCTCTTTCTTTGAAATGATAAAACTATGAAACACAGCCAGGTACACAGAGAGCTGCTACTAAAGTCTTATCTTAAGTAATCTGGTACATTTCCTCACAATATTAGGGTCAGTCAAATACTATCACATTTACTCACTTGCTAACAAATAGTGACACAAAAAAGAACCAAAGGTAATATAAAAAATACTCAGGTGATTATTATTTTGATAAGTTTTGAGAATATAGAAGAGTACTGAAAAATAAGAAAGTTTATTTTTCTCTTTTCCTGTAGTTAATAACACACACTTTAGTTTAATAATAAGCAGTACCTCACGGCTTATAGAAATTCGGAATACAAAAATATATAGCATCCTGAGAACCAGTGTTATTACTAAGAGATAAGCTTTATGTGCTCCATTTGACAAAGTTACTATTTAAATAACTGTTCTAAAATGAATATTTCTTTTACCTTTTTCTATTTCTTTAAAAGATTGCTTGGTTATTTTGGACGTACTAACTCTATGATTATTTTCAATTAACTCTTCTTCTGTTTCCTGTTTCTTCAAATCATGAAAAGAATCCAATTCATCATCTAGGCTTTAAAAACAAAAAAATTGTATCACAGCAATGTGGAAGCTTATCATACCATTTTATAAAGATAAAACTGCTTTTCAAACATTAACAGCATAACAACTGAGAAAAAATATAAAAAGTAAACATTTTTTCAAATTCAAAAAGTAAACATGTAAAAAGTAATAGTCATTGATCCTAGTAACCCACTACAAGCACCTTTGGACTTTCTCTACATGTTAAAGAGGTTTAATTTAAAAGTACATATATCTGTAGAATGCTATAGAACTGCCAAACTTTCTTTTGATCCCCAATAATTTGGTGAGGAAGATATAACAGGTATTACTATCTATAATTTTAGCTAAAAAATGATTGTTCGACATTAGGAAACTGAACCCTAAAGAAGTCAAGTAACTGACAGTTAACATAATTAGTAAAAAGTGGAGCAGAACTAGAACGCCAGATGTTTTCTCTAAAAAGATTACCTCAAAATTGAAATTTCTAGAGCACTGCTGTTCAAAAGGAACATAATGCAAGTAAGATAGATAATTTAAAATTTTCTAGTAGCACATTAAAAAGAAGGGAAACTTTAATGATATATTTTATTTAACCCAGTATATCTAAAAGATTATCATTTCAACATATAATCAATATAAAAAATTAAGATATTTTACATTCTTTATTCTATGCTAAGTCTGCAAAATCCAGTGTGTATTTTACACTTACAGTATATCCCAATTCCAACCAGCCCCTTTTCAAATACTCAACAGCTTCATGTGACCTGTGGCTACTGTGCTGGAACTAGAGCATAGTTCTAGATTAGGTCATAACCAGGAATTGTGAAAAAACTGTCCAGTGTTATGAAAACCTTCACAGTCCAAAATCTTCAAATTATAGAGTTATACCCAGATTATTTACAAAAACAAAAGACAAAACTACCAAATGTAAGAAAATAATTTTCATGAATTCATAATTATTACCTTAAAGCAATTTTCACTTTCCGTACTCTACATTCACTACATTCAATCTAGCTCATGTCCAATTCTTAAAGCTAGATCAACTAGATTATTTTGTGAGTGCCAAATGAAACAGTAATAACAACAACAGCTAGCATTTGAGTGCTTTATTATATGTACCCAGCACCGTTCGAAGTACTTTACATGGATTAACTCACTTAAGTAGAGAAAGAGACTAATTGTATTAACAAATTTAAGCTCCCAAATATGGCATTTCTTTCTGCCATATATTTTTGACATTAAATAATTTTCACTTTAAAACTGTATTTTACATTAGCTTCCAATGTTTTTATACTGTTTTTGTCGACAGTAAATATTATCTCCCCTAAGGATTGCAACTTCTTTTAGTTCAGCACTGTATCATACATAGTTTGTAGTTACCATTTCCCCATACTATCTGCTTCAATTTCTTTCTCAACTATCTAAAATACAGTGCTTATCATACTACCAGACACACACTAGATACCAAGTTAAATGTTGCTGCCTAATAAGACTGTATTTCAGGGGTGGGTGAGTGGGTGTGTGTGTGTTTTAGAGACAGAGTCTGGGGAGCAGGCTGGAGGGCAGTGGCATAATTGTACCTCACTGGAGTCTCGAACTCCTGGGCTCAAGCAATCCTCCTGCTTGAGACCTTCAAGTAGATGGGACTATATGCATGCAACACAACACCATGGTTATTTTTTAAAAATTTCATGTAGAGATGGGGGTTCTCACTATGTTGCCCAGGCTGACCTCAAACTCCTGGCCTCAAGCAATCCTCCCACCTCCGTCTTCCAAAGTGTTGGGATTATAGGTGTAAGCCACTGTGCTCAGCCTACAGTTTTTTTCTTAGTTCCCTTTTTCAAAAGAAGGAAAGGAGAAGAGAAAGGAGAAAGGAGAGGAAAGGAGAGGAGGGGAGGGGAGGGGAGAGGAGGGGAGGGGAGGGGAGGGGAGGAGAGGAGAGGGAACAGGAAAGGGAACAGGAAAGAAAAGGGAAAGGGAAAGGGAAAGGGAAAGGAAAAGGAAAAGGAAAGGAAAAGGAAAAGGAAAGGAAAAGAGAAAAGAGAAGAGAAGAGAAGAGAAAAGAAAAGAAAAGAAAAGAAAAGAAAAGAAAAGAAAAGAAAAGAAAAGAAAAGGTCTTCAGTTGAGTCCTGAGTAACCATAAAAGTAATTTTTCATCTTTTACATCATGTA
The DNA here is from genome assembly GCA_963574885.1 of Lepilemur ruficaudatus. Lineage (NCBI taxonomy): Eukaryota > Metazoa > Chordata > Mammalia > Primates > Lepilemuridae > Lepilemur > Lepilemur ruficaudatus. The sequence goes on along the minus strand of CAUYRT010101498.1, from coordinate 45,547 downwards.
AATAGTTTAACTTTCCATTATGCTACTTACACATAATACTAAGTCTGTGCTTTTATCACAGAGATTCTCAATAAAAATTAATAAATGAGTTTCAACTCCAGATTGAAACATACTTCTCCAGATTGCTCATACTTCCTCTCAGGCAAAAGTAAACACATATGCTATCTGCTCTGTTCCCTTTCTAAATTTTTGAGATACTGAAGGGAGAGCAATAGGAAGGATTGAGGTTACTTTACCAATTCATATTTAAGTGCTTGAAAGAACTGCAAAAAGGTGTTGTACAATGCTTGCTTTCAGCAGAATAACATCTTAATGATGAAACAGCTTTATCTCCAGATGAATAGATATCCAAATCATCTGTCAACAAAAAAGAAAACACCAGAGATTACATGCTGAGATCAGACTCTAAATATTTCATTCTAGGCTCCTAAAGGTAAGACAGTAAATGTACTGAATAAGTTCTTATCAGTATGTCTCCCTAATGCAAACTTACAGAAAAAAAAACCACCGAGTCTTATATTTATTTAGCACTTTACTGATTACAAAATGCTTTTCCTTCCATTACTTTATTTGGTCCTAGCAATAATCCTGTGAAATAAGCAGAATAGGTGCCTTTAACCCTATTCTACAGGTTAGGAACCTAAGGATCAGAAAAACTTATGTTAATTTTTCCAAGTAACACAGCTAGCTAATGTGTAACTTGCAAATTTATAACGTACACTAAAATTCAGAATCCAGCCCTCTTTCCACCTAAACATGATTGATACCTCTTTGATCCTCAGATATTTGTTTAATAAACTGTTAACCTACATCTAAATTCAGTAAACAAAAAGGAGAACTTCTGTGATAAGCAATTTTGAAATTTAGAACTACTTTTAAATGTATGAGCCCTTCTCTAACAGTCATTTTTACCCTCTTAGAAATTCAATGAGATATAATTTTCAGTTATATTTTGGGAGACTGGAGATTCTAGGGCATATTTCAATCTAAAATACAATTTTAAGGTTGTTTAAAACAATGGACTCTGTAATATCCGGATTTTTTTTTCATTCTCAAGGAGTGTTTCAGAACAGTGTTTTTCAAATCAAGTCACTTTAATAGACTCACTGATCCAATTAGCTGGTGTAATCCACCAAAGCAAACATCAATAAATGATTTATATTTCACAAAAATTCAAAATGAAATAGGTTAGGGGAAAAAATGCCAAATCAACCATCTGATTAACGTTTAAAGACACTACTATTTCTGCTGCAATTCTCCGAAATATTAATGATTACACTTACTAGTAAAGATATCACCTAAGAAGCATTAACAAATTAATACACATTATAACAGGTTAATACACATTATTAATAACACAGATACACATGCTAGCTACAGATTATCTCATAACCTACCCAATTCCACAGTATAATAATCTTTTTCTAATGTAATAATTACTACCCTAATAACTTAGGAAAGTTTGTGCCTAAGAATAGAATAGTTTTCTTTACCCAATATAGTTTAACATTTTCAAGGCAGAAACACTGTAATTTAAAAATACCCAAATAACTTATTCAATTTGATTTTGAAAGATATCTTACACATTTACTCCCAAAATCATCATTATTATTAGCTCATTAGCAGAGTAAAAAAAGCTTAGTATCACAAGATATCTGGCACTGACCATAAGTATAAACAATATTTTTTCAAAAATCTTCTCTTTCAAACTAAAAATTTGATAAAACTCTCATATACACAAATAAATACTGCCTTACCTGGGGAGGTCAGAGATCTTCTTTTGCATTTAGCCTGATCAAAATTTGAAAAATCATACTAAAAAAAAAAATGAGATATTTAATTTGTATACTCAGAATCAATTTACTGTCTCAAAATATTTCCCCACAAATTATATATTAATTACAAAGGCAAAATTACAAAGATTACAGTGGAGAAACATGGTAGACACCACCTTAACCAAGTGATAAAAGTAAACATCATGAATAATGGGACAAACCAACATCACATACCACTTGATTCCTCAGAGCAGGCCACACATCACTCATCTCCCATTCCTGCCAAAAATGCAAAACCAGAATCTAATCAAGAGGTATCCACCAAGCAAATCCAAAGTGATGGACATTTTAATAATTGTCTTACACTTTTCAAAAATACCAATGTGACAAAAAATAAGGCAATGTTCCAGATTGAAGGCAACAAGAGACAACCATGTGCAATGCTCACTCTTGGATTTAGATCTGCACCAGGAAAAATTTTACTACATAGGACATTGCTGAGATAATTGGCAAAATTTAAACATGAATTATAGATTAACCAATATTATATCAGTGCCTAATTTCCTGAAAATACTACTGCAGTTATGAAAAAGAATGTCCTTATTTTCAGGAAAAACACACTGAAGTATTTATATTTAGGGGTAAAGGGACATGATGCCTGCAAATTGCCCTCAAATAGGTCAGAGGGGACAATGTGCATAGAGAAGGAAAGAGAGGGGGAGAATGATAAAGCAAATGCGGCAAAATGACTCGCGAATTCTAGCAAGGCGTAAAGGGTACAAGGGAGTTCTTCCCACTACTCTTGCAACTTCGTTTTAAGTTTGAAATTACTTTAAGACGTTTTGAAAGAGGAATCTAATCGTTTGTGCTTAACTATACTCACATCACTAAGTAAAAGTTCAACAGCTTCTTCAATGCCATACCACGCTTTGCATAACACGAACCTTTAAAGGTTTATGGAGCTTTCCTATGCAAGTGACAGACACCCGTGAGAGTCTGCACACCTGGGGCCACGCGACCAACCCCCCTCCCCGTTAACCTTCCCCAGGCTGCCCCTCCCGCGCAGGCCGGGCGCACAGCTGCCCTCGGGCATGTGGAGGATGGAGAGCGGCTCTGTCCTCCGAGGCCGGGCCGCGCGGAACGGTGAGCCGAAGGGCGGCGGCCTCACCTCGCCGGGGCAGCTGTCCCTGAGTCCGTAGCGGGTTTTGAGACGCTCCACTACTAAATCCTGTCCCGGCGGCTTGACGACCCTCCGGTCCATGGTGCGCCTTGACCGCGGCGGTCTCCCCGGGAACCGCGTTCAAAACTGCGGCGCGGTAGCGACGTCGTCCACGCTTGCGTGCATACGTGCGTCATGACGCATACGGCCCCGCCCCTCGGGGTACGCGCGGGGATGGGCGCCGCTAGGCTTCCCTGAGTGTTCTCCTGATCTCAGTCCTCTCGTGTTCCAGATTTAGGACTGAGGAGTGGCACTGTAACTCCCCGTGCGAGTGCCGCCAAGGCCGGGCGAGCAGCTCCCGGTACCCTCCGTAGGGTGGTCATGGCCGGCGCCCCAGCCCGGGTGGGAGCGGAGAGCACAGAGCATCTGAACCTGCCTGCAGCGCCCCGCTGCAGCTCCCATAGAAAGGATTCAAACTACACAGGTTGTGTCTGCACTTGCCAAAATACACCTGTCTTTTCATTAAAGGTAGCCTTTCTTAACTGCCATATAAAAGAAAAACATGAAGAATAGGAATGCTAGGCTTAAAAATTGCAAAGAGGATTACCTCCTTACTTTCTCCTCCTCTGTTCCGTATGTGGTTAACAAGGTATTAAGAACAACTAGAATGTAAGCTCCCTGAAAAAAAAGTTGTGTTTTTTTTAAAACAGGTTTTCTCAGTGCCTACAACAATGCCTAGCACTTAAGTGCTCAATATTTATTGCCATGGTGTATCAACCTAAAAAGCTATGTTCAACAGAGACTGATTGAGGGAACAATTCTACAACCACTTAATTTCTCTCACTAATACAATTACACTAGTACAACCCTTTATTTTTCTGAATTGTGATTGCCAACTGCATGTCTGAACAACTCACTAATTCTATGGATTATTTTTAAAGTTCCCCAAATGCCCAATTTTTGTAAAATCAATACTTTAACAAATTAGTTTTGAAAATTTAAAATATGCTTTTTTGCCATAAAGTACCACTTAAAATGTACAAATAAGGAATTATTTTATTCTATCTTTAATCGATTTTAATGAGACAATATAAAATCCAGCCACTTTTAAAAAAAGAAAAAAGATACACATTGTGTGTTTATATACCACATCAGTGATCAAGTAACAGAGAAATTGCAAATTCCTTTCCTAAAATGTGACACAAAGACTTTCTTACAAATGTCAGAAGCCACATTTAAACATCTTTGGAATACTAATTACTAGAAAAGTCAGTTTACATGTTATTTTGTCAAATTTTTGGTCAAAGTTTGTTAAAGCTTTTTATTTCATAACTTTAATGCTTTAGGATAGCATAGAAATCTATAAAAAGTCTCTTAAAAATCACTTGTATTTACTTAAGAATTTATTCTAAAATCATGACAAAGTCATCAATTGTCTCAGCTAAAAAGGTATAACACACTTTACATAGGTCTCCAAAGAAGCCAATTGGAAATATTAAGTGTGCATATATGTAGTCCATCAGTTCTCTTCAAGATTCAACTGATACATTGGGGGTGGGTTTATTTCAGGTATCAGGCTTTGTTGCCAAGTGGCTTTAGTGATGGTATTCCATCACTCATTATTTACACATGACATCCCTCCCCTCATGTGACTGATGGTTGAACAGGTATTTACTATAGGATACTCTATTTCCAAATCCCTATATAATAGGGAATAAACCTCACTCTTTCCTCACTGAACAAAATGAAGTAATTTCATTAAGAACACAGGAGGGTGGAAGACAGTCAATATTCATGATTTGAACATACAAAATTTTGTGCTCTAACTGGATTCTTTGTAGTTCCATATTGAGTAGGCCAATTAAGACATCCTATTTTCTTTAGCAGTTTACCTAACATTTGACACAAACCATTTCCAAATTCATTTTCAATGCATATCAAACTTAAGGGTTACTTCCTTGAGAGCTCTGAAAATTACATGACAGTGAGTTTACTGACTTTATCTCCTTACTTTACATCTTGTATTAGAATGAACAGACAACTAAATGCACAATGAATTTTTTAAATGTCATGGCTCTTATGAATTGTCACTTTATTTCTGCTACAAAATTTACCAGAAAAAGACACTGCAACATTCTAGTATAAAGCAAATTTTTAACCAAAGACCATGTATATAGACCTTCTAAAAATATTCATACTTTATCACAATAATTGCAAGGAAAAATTCAGTATCTATCATCAGAACCAAGCTGCAGTTTCTGAGGTAGTAAAGACAGATGACAAAGCTTAAAAAGAGAAAAAAAAATACAACTAAGGAAATAGTGAACTTGTTTAAAACGTAAAAATTAATTTAATACCTTTGGAAAGGGCACAGGATGCTACATATTTTAAGAAAGGAAGGTGCTCTACTTAAAAGTTAACTTGTAACTACACAGGAGGTGTAATAAAGATTATAGAAGAGCACTTTGGTTAACTCTCTACCTTCTTGACTCTACCCACTCAAACATGAGTCTGTATAAACAAGCACACCAACAGTTAAGATTACCAAATATACTTCAAATCTAAAATAAAATTATCAAGCTGTGGTCCCTTTATTTAAATGATAAGTATATTCATGCAGGAAGTCTAAACATCTTAAAGGAATTAAAACTTAATTGCATATATCATATTCCTTCAATAATTCAAGAAGGTCTATTGCTTTTAACAAGATTAATATTATTCCATTTTAATACAGATATGTCAGGAGTACATAAACACAAGTACACCTGAAATACACCAGTGTTTAAACTTTTATTTCACACCATGCAAAGTCAATTATAACACATTAAAAAGTGACAACAGCTATAAGCTGCAATTTTACATTTATACAGCAGAAACGTCCATTTTTAAAAGCTGAACATAATTACCATATTGTCTGTAACAGCTAAGCTTCAATTCAACTGCTTATACAGAAAAAATTTACAATGAAAAACAATGATTTTATATCTGTCCACATTCTGTGATACTTATTCTTCGACTAACAGACCCTTTAGGAGAACCAAATGATTCAATCTTTTTCACAGTATCCATGCCGTCCTTAACAAACCCAAACACTACATGCTTAAAGTCCAAATGTTCTGCTTTTTTCAGTGTTATAAAAAATTGAGAATTATTGGTATCCCGGCCTCGATTGGCCATGGATAGTAACCCAGGACCGGTATGTTTCACATCAAAATTTTCATCTTCAAATTTGTCTCCATAAATGGACTGTCCTCCTGTTCCATCATGTTTGGTGATATCTCCCCCCTAAAAAAAAGATTTCAATTAATAGGAATCTTGAATAAAACATTTAAAATATACACAGAACTCATCACTACACGATAAATCCTAAACACCCAGCTTCCTTAAGAATGCAGTTTGAGGCCGGGAGCGGTGGCTCACGCCTGTAATCCTAGCACTCTGGGAGGCCGAGGCGGGCGGATTGCTCAAGGTCAGGAGTTTGAAACCAGCCTCAGCAAGAGCGAGACCCTGTCTCTACTTAAAAATAGAAAGAAATTAATTGGCCAACTAAAAATATATATATATAGAAAAAATTAGCCGGGCATGGTGGTGCATGCCTGTAGTCCCAGCTACTAGGACTGAGGCAGGAGGATCACTTGAGCTCAGGAGTTTGAGGTTGCTGTGAGCTAGGATGATGCCACGGCACTCTAGCCCGGGCAGCAGAGTGAGACTCTGTCTCAAAAAAAAAAAAAAAAAGAATGCAGTTTGAAAACTACATATTTTTGGAAAGAACATAAAAAAAATGAAAAGATCTTTTTCTTTCCCCCTCAGTTTCTATTAGGTTTCAAGTAGTCAAAGTCTGAACTATTTTAGGTTGAAAAAGTTTTCAGCAGGGGTAGAAAAGGGAGTAGTGACACCAACTAATGTGTGGAAAAGCTAAAGAAATCTTAAAAGAACTATAGGGCAAGGCCAAGGGAAAACACTCAGATTTCCCAAGTTAGTTTGGCATTCTCTTTAGACTTCAACTGTGATATGTAGTTAATACTTACTTGGCAAACAAAATCTGGAATTACTCTGTGAAAAATAGAGTTCTTGAAACCAAAGCCCTTCTCCCCAGTGCACAGTGCTCTGAAGTTCTCAGCAGTGTGAGGAACAATGTTTGAAAATAATTCCATGGTTATACGTCCTAGAGGTTCGCCATCTGCGCAAACATCAAAAAACACCAAAGGATTGGTCTCCTTTGATAATTCTGCTGCCAGTGACACATGTCCTTTCTGGAGTTTGAATAAATTCTGCTGACATTCTTCAAATTTTTTCTTAAAACAATCAGCCATTTCTTTAGTTTTAAATCTCACTGCAAGCTGTTCCACTTTTGCTTCACCATCTATTAAAGAAAAAAAAAAAAAAAAACAAGGAGTGACCTTCATATTACCTGTTATAAATTGTTTTATATGTTTGTTATTGATTTTAGTAAAGTCCACAATATGAAAAGTAGCATCTGAATGTAGAAACTCACCAGCATAATCTGAGGCAGTCCAAACTAAAGCATTATTCGAAACATTTAAGGGCTTTAACTCCATTGTTTTAGTAATAACATGGTTTGCACACACTTTAAAGACCTGGTCTCTTCTCATTAGGATCCGATAGTAATTCTTCATTGTATGCCAAAGAATCTTTATATCTCCAACACCACGCTCCTTCCACTGACTGACATCCCGATCCCATCTATAAAGTTTGGCTCTTTCTTTAAACAAAATCTCTTCATCTTCTTCTCCAGATTTTACTTCTACCTATAATAGATGAAATTATTTATAAAAGTGCTGCTTATAATAAATTCCAAAAATCAAAATTCTTTAAGATATTTTCTTTGTGATGGCTTTAACAGAATTTGTGATGTTGCGGTAACTGGTTATACCCTAGAGCTAAGAATACATCTGATTTTGTTGCATAAGTGAAGAACTGTTTTGTCATTGAAGATTTTTCTTTTATAGTAGTCACTCTCCTTTTGGAAATTAAATGCCTACCTTTACAGCTGCGGTCATCAACCCCCAAGGCTGTGGCCTGTCCTAGTATCACCGCCTGAGCTCCCCACTACCACCTCCCTACCATGACATCTGACCCCCCCTACCCTTGGTCCCTGGTGTCAAAAAGGTTAGGGACTGCTGCTTTCCAGACAGAAAGGGTTTCAAAAAGTGTTTATTATGATGTTATAAAAACAAACATGATATTTTAACAACATATGAAAAAAGTATTTATTTCTTACCAACAATTGCATATAGAATTTAACCAAGGAACATTTATATGAAAACTTCTAAAAGACAATTTATACTTAAAGGCTGGTTGTCTAATAAACAGAGCTTCTATTTCAAATCGTAAATATCTGAAATAAATGCAAACAACAATATACAATATATACAAGCCAGAGTGTGTTTTAAACTTAAACTGAAAAATAAGTTATTAGTAAAACTTTCATTCCTTAACATTTACCTCTGGTAATGACACTATTGGTTCAAAATGGATATCTTCATTATGAACTACTTCTTCATCACTACCATCTTCATCTTCGCCAACTTTACTGGTTGACTGTGTTCCGAACACAGTTGCCCCGGTATTTGCCCACTGGAAATTTTTATCTGGTGAATAAATTAGGATATTTAAACAGTGGTATCTGTTTTTTACAAGTTTTTTACCCTATTCTTAGGTTACTTTATCAATGCATCTAATTTCCAATGATGTACTATATATATATATTGCTATTAAAAATGTTACACTCACATGTTCAACTCATGTAGTGAGCACAAAGTACATTTAGTACTGCTTATGCTCAGAGTTACAAAGGTAAGATTGTCTTTGTCTTGGGTAACCTTCTTAACACTAAACTACACAAGAACTTCCAGTGATGAAGTAGGTTCTTAAAAGTACATACCTGAAATTTTGAAAATGTAGCTCAGCTTTTGGAGGTAGGCTATGTCATAAAACCTTTTATCACATGCAAAAAGTAACTTTTAAACATAAAAATGTCCCTAAATAGGCCAAATCTGCTATTTTCAAACTAGCCACGGTAACCTTAACACATGTTTATAATTTCTATACCTCAACTTCTTAAGAAGCTAGTGTATGCAGCTTAGATTTCTTGGCCAGGCTGGTGGATAAGTAGCCTTGGGAGAAGCCCTCTGAATTCAACTGCTCTCAGGGGATACACGACACAGTTAAGACTTCCCACTTCTATGCAGAACAATGGTGATCTCTTTCCCTCATACCTGAAAGAACCTGAGAATAGAACCTTTCTCCATCTCCCAACTTAATTTAGATGGCCCATCCTAACATATTCCCCCATAATCTTAGAGGAGAAAAACACCTCTTTTAATTTTTTATCACTTACAGAACCCTATACCTGTAGCTAAAGACTCTTAAGAAGAAAAAATGTCATAGAGCACATAAAAGGTATCAGCACCTTGAAGAAAGAATATATGAATAAAAAAATCCACTCCTTTTAATAAAGGCAGATTTAATAGAGGGGGGAAATTAAAAACAAAAATTCCTAAGGACATACAAGAAAATATTGCAAAGAAATTATCTGAGAACAAGAAAAGCACAACTCCAGGTCGTATGGGGACTTTCTGAAAATAGTAATCACTGATAAGGATAAGACAGAAATTTAGGGCTCAAAATTAACTATCCAGGAACTTCCAAGCAAAAATTTAACTAAAAAATAACCTCAGGGGATATGTGGCAGAAAAAATTTAAAATTCTTCCAAAATAGTTCTCTGCCTTTGTCGCACATTAAATATTAGGTTGGTGCAAAACTAACTGTGGTTTTAGCATTGTTGAAATTTGCCATTTGATATTGGAATACATTTTTAAATAAATGTGGTTATATTATATATCATTTTAATGCACATTACTTGCTTTATGTTTTTTTGCTAATGACTTACTACTTGCTGTTTATATTTATTTTAGACTATGGAAATGATGTTAGACAAAAAGCAAATTCGAGCAATTTTCTTATTCCAGTTAAAAATGGTCGTACAGCAGCGGAGACAACTCACAACATCAACAATGCATTTGGCCCAGGAACTGCTAAGGAACTTAATAGTGCAGTGGTGGTTCAAGAAGTTTTGCAAGAGACCAGAGCCTTGAAGATGAGGAACGCAGTGGCCTGCCGTGGGAAGCTGACAATGACCAATTGAGAACAATAGTCAAAGATGATCCTCTTACAACTACATGAGAAGTTGCCAAGGAACTCAACATGGAGACCATTCTACGGTCCTTTAGCACTTGAAGCAAATTGGAAAGGTGAAAAGGCTCGATTAAGTGGGTGACTCATGAGCTGACCAAGAATCAAAAAAAATCGTTGTTTTGAAGTATTGTCTTCTCTTATTGTATACAACAACAACAAACCATTTATTGATCAGATTGTGAAATGCAATGAAAAGTGGATTTTATAAAACTGGCATCAACCAGCTTAGTGGCTGAACCAAGAAGCAGCTCCAAGCACTTCCCAAAGCCAAACTTGAACCAAAAAAAGTTATGGTCACTGTTTGGTGATCTGCTGCCAGTCTGATCCACTACAGCTTTCTGAATCCCAGCGAAACGATTACACTAGAAGTATGCTCAGCAAATTGATGAGATGCACCAGAAACTGCAATATCTGCAGCCGGCATCAGTCAACAGAAGGGCCTGATTTTTCTCCACAACAACACCTGACCTCAAGTCACACAACCAAAGCTTCAAAAGTTGAACAAATTGGGCTACGAAGTTTTGCCTCATCTGCCATATTCACCTGACCTTTTGCCAACCAACTATCTCTTCTTCAAGCATCTCGACAACTTTTTGCAGACAAAACAATTCCACAACCAGCAGGATGCAGAAAATGCTATCCAAGAGTTTGTGGAATCCCAAAGAACTGATTTTTACACTACAGGAATAAACAAACACATTTCTCATTGGCAAAAATGTATTGATTGTAATGGTTCCAATTTTGACTAATAAAGATGTGTTAGAGCCTAGTCATAACGATTTAAAATTCAGTCCGAAACTGCAATTACTTTTGCACTAACCTAATAACGATATCTGGGTCTCATGCTTAGAGATGCCAATGTAACTATCAGGTAGTTCTTTTTAAAAGAGCTCCTAGGTAATTTGAATAGGAAGCCAAAGGCTGAAAACCACTTCCCTAAGCAGAGTAGAAGAGAGAATTTACAAAGTAAAAGTATAAAAAGTATGCATGTGAATAATCAGTATCAATTTCAAGACAATAATTCTAGGTAAGAGTACCTAGGAGCTTCTCTGCTGTGCGTTTTCAGTAAAAACATTAAACAGTGAAGCAAAGGTGATAAAATGGCAATCTGTGTCCAAGCTGGGCAGTAACTTAGTTTCTATATGAAATATCACAATATCTATTACATAGATCAATAGATCTGTGTAAACAGAACTTTCAGGAAAAAAAATCAATATAAAAAACAAAGGAAAAAGAAAACAAAGAAACCTTATCATGAGCTTTCTCCCTGCTCTCTGCTCTTTTCTCTCCCAGACAGGCACCCTGCAGTGACTCTGTTTTCACAAACATCTGAAAAGAGCTAATAAAAGACAGAAAGGAACTGTAAATCTTTCTCTTTACATTCACCAGCTCACTGCCCTTTAGAATCTATTTCTATGTAGCCTCCACGTGATGCTGAGGAGCTCCTGGACAGACAGCAGTGGGGACAAACTACAGGCTTCAGATGCTGCCCAAAATCTTAAGGGCAAGATCGCCAACAAGATCTCTGAATTGCCACTTCTGCATACATCTAAGAAAAGGCATAATGGATACAGCCCTTTCACAAAGCCCTGCTTCTGTTGTCTGATTACAGCTAAGAAAAACAGAAAGAGCAGATATGACAGTTCACAGTACCCTGTTAATTTGGCTACAGCCATAAATTATGTTCACCCCCTTTACACAATTCCTAAATAAAAAGCCTGAATACCTGATTCTCTTTGCCAACACACTCTTCCTCTTCCTCTTTCACCATGTTGGCCCTTTCCTGCTTGGGAACGTAAAATAAATTTCTTCTTTCTATCCTAATCTTTGCAGAAATTTTTCTCAAATCTGTGTGCACCAGCAGCACTCCCACCCTAACACTACCAAAGTATTAAGTTTCCAAACAGGAGCACAAACAAAACTGACTGCAGGGAATTCATAATTTTAAATAACATTATTTTTAACAAGTGCAATCTAAATTAATAAGCACTCAACACACAAGAAATCTAACGAAAATAATAACATGACAAAATGTGAAGCTAAATAAAAAGTACAAAAACGAGAACTGAGAAAACCAAAAGCCGCTTCTTTGAAAAGACAAGTACACAAATTACTGCCAAACACAAGAACAAAACAAAGTGAGAAGTGTAGTTTTACTCTTTTTAATGAATAATCTCACTAAGAATGACAATTAGTGGTGAGGCCTGTCAGTGGGTAAGGCTTAGTAAGGCATGGCTCCCTTCTGATAATTTGAGTCTTGCCTACTTCATAATTTACAGTACAATATTGATACAGTACTTTGAAAACGTTACACTGAGTATCAATCAGCCTAACACATCAATTTTTATTTGGCATTTTTTTGGTGAATAATTGTACCCACTTGCATTGCTGAGTTTGCCAACATATTACCCTTTGATTTCAGGCTATTTAATAAATTAAAACTTGGTATCGGTGAAGCCATGAATTCCAACATAACATCATATCTGAAAGTAATTTCTAAACATTTTATGTGTTCGTATAGGTGACAAGAGCTTGCAAAATAGTGTAAATATGTAAGTGGGAAGGACAGTATTCTAAACTGCATTAATAATTTAAGCATACATATATCTTTAATAAAATTTATGCCACAAATCAAACATCTTGTACAAGAACAATTTAGGTAGTACTATAACCACAGATATGAAAGACATTACAAGAATAAGAAAATACAATGAATGGCCTTATGCTAATAAACTTGAAATAATCAAGGAAACAGATTACGTTCTAGAAATTCTACCAAAGTGGATTAAAAATAGAAATATTGAAAAGACAGGAAAACAACTTAGCACAATAATTATTAGCACAGCCCAATACTGAAATCCAAAGAATGTGCAAAATCTAAAAATACAATATCATCTTCTTAAAAAAATGTAAGTTCACAAATCTTGAAATATCCACAAATCAAATCTAAAACTATAGTCAAAAGAACAATGTTAATAAAGTCAGGGTTATTCCAATACTGAAAAATGGCTCTGCATTTCAGGATTGGGAGGACTATCAGCATGACTTACACTAAATTAAGAGAAAACTTTTATGATTATATTGGTAAATGTCAAAAATAAAGTGTAGAAACCCTTCGTTATTAAAACATTAAATAAACTGGGGGATGGTATGAGGGAAGAATCTCCCAACTTAGTTGCAACATTGTAACAAAGGACTGTTTTTTTCACTTGTGCTTTATTCTATAACATGATCATTAAATCTCTCCTGATCTTACCTTTAGAACCAAAAGCAAAATCCCCAGAATTACTGGAAGCCAAGTCTGCAAATGACAGCCCTGTGCTATTTCCAAATCCAAATGAAACTGTTTTACTTTCCACTGGCAAAAGGAAAAGAACAATTTAATATTTCATTTAAGGTATATTAAACATCAAAGCTCTACTCAGGTCTCAGAAACAATAGTAGGACCTTCTATACTACAGGATGGTGGGGAGGGGGTTAGCATTTGTATTATGGTAAGTTACAAAATACATCCAATTGTGAGCTTTTTCAACATTAATTTTACAGGTACTATTCCCAAAGGATACTACCATACTATACCAAAAGCATGCCAAAAATTATTTTTTATGAATGCCATATACATCTATCTATACATCTATCTATATTAAGCCAGATATAGAACTATACTGTTTCTGCTTTGTAGAGTCTTCTTTACTCTAAAACAAGCATTCAGCCAAAGGCAGAGTTTTAGAAAACATCTGTATAAAAATTTAGTGTTCTGTATTATAAGTAAGCTCATAAAAAACAAACATCCCATTTACATTTGGTCATCAGGACTTTTGTGATCTTATCTTAATTCTGCCAACATGTAACTGCATGATCTCTGAAAGCCCTGTGCCTTACTTTCCTCGTTTGAAAAATGTAGGTGTGAAGTTACCTTTTGCTTCTAGCATATTAAGATTCTGAAGTATCTATATAAATGTAATATTTATAATGTTAAATTACTTTAAAAAATTAGGTAATGTAGACAATGTACACATATAGAGCAATACAGACACTTCCCACTCACTCCCCAAAAAATTGAAATGGAAAAACAAAGGAGAAAGCAATACCACATATTAGTTATTGTGACTGAATACTTAATTTAGCAAGCTTTCAGGCTGGTAGAGAAAAAGACATTTAAGTTCTACCAAAAAATTTTATACCTCTATTGTAGTATTTCTATAATTACCTCACATATAATTAAAACATTTTAAATATGTCTAAACTGATAATACAATTCAAACAATATTGAAATGAAAACACTATCACAAAGGAAATTACTGTGTAAGTAAACTACTGTATTGTCTTTTATGCTCAGACAGTCACAGTGCTTTGTATTCCCTAATAATACAAAGTTGTTCACAACTCGAACAATAAAAAAACACATTTATTATCTTTGTTGGCAAGGCAGTATTTTTTCTGATTATTATTACTAATATCTTATGGCCCTTTAGACATCTCAAAATTTGTTTTAAAGGCAGTTTTTAGGATCTATCATTAAAAATCTATCTTCAAAAATATAAGGTGTCCCTTATGTAATGCATGATATAAACATATATCCAAGTTTTACCTTGGCTTGTAGAATCTGCATCAATTTCCTTTCTAGTAGACAAATCTACAGGCTTCTCTGCAGTTCCAGAGGAAATAGGTGGTGAACTAAGAGATTTGGTAACAGAATCGGGTTCTTCAGATTTACAGAAAAAAGGTACTGTCATTTCAGTTCCACCTGTACACACACTGTTGGCTGTGCTAGTTATTTCTTCACTCTGAGATTTCTGCAAAGAGGAAGTAACAAAACACCATGTCATTAAATAATGATTTACAAAAACAATCATATAACCTATTTCAAAAGAAAGTGAGAATTTGGACTTCTGGACAAGATGGAACAAATGCACTTTACACCTATCTCTATCCCCAAAGCTACAACTAGATGCCTGGACTGAAAAAAACATATAGAACAACTATAAGAAGCTGAAGGGCCCAGCGTGGTGGCTAATGCCTGTAATCCTAGCACTTTGAGGGGCAGAGGCAAGAGGACTGCTTGAGGCCAGGAGTTTGAGACTAGCCTAAGCAAGAGTGAGACCCCCTTCTCTACAAAAAAAAGAAAAAACAAAAAAATTAGCTGGGCATGGTAGCGCTTGCCTGTAGTCCCAGCTACTCGTGAGACTGAGGCAGAGGGATTGCTTGCACCCAGGATTTTGAGGTTGCAGCAAGCTATGAGGACACCATTTCATTCTAGCATGGCAAGACTTTGTCTCAAAAAAAAAAAAAAAAAAAATACACCTCAGGCCAGGCGGTAGCTCTTGCCTACAATCCTAACATTCAGGGAAGCCAAGGCAGGAGGATCGTTTGAGGTCAGGAGTTCAAGACCAACCTGAGCAAGGTGAGACACCGCCTCTACAAAACAAAAAACAAAAACCAACAAAATAGAAAAATTTAGTGAGGCATGGTGGTGCTCACCTGTAGTCCCAGCTATTCAGGAGGCTGAGACAGGAGGATCATTTGAGCCTAGAACTTTGAGGTTGTCGTGAGCTAGGCTGATGCCATGGCATTCCAGCCCAGACAACAGAGCAAGACTGTCTTCTTAAAAAAAAAAAGAAAAAAAAGAAAAGAAAAAAGCCTGAGAATCGTGGATAAAAGGGGGAGGAATAAAAATCTCAGAACCAGAGGGATAATTTGCTGGTGAGATCCTCATGGGTTTTATTCTGCCTTCCCTACATCCCAGCCTGGGCATTAGAGCAGCCAAAAAAGCTGGAGCAGCCAAAGGCACAAACCTAAAAAGTTTCAAGAAAAGTCAGCTCTGTTTGGCCAGCAAAGGGAGTGGTTATGATCATCCATGTGTTAGAACTATCCAAAAAAGACTTCTTAAAGTCATTATTAACAATGTTCCAAGAAGCATGAATAAATACTCTTGAAACAAAAGAAATGATAGAAGGTCTAAGCAAAAAAATAGAAGGCATAAAAAAAAAACTAAATGGGAATTTTACAAATGAAAAATACAGTAAACAGAGTGAAATTTCATAGACTACTTCATCTAACAACAGTAGAATACACATTCTTCACAAGCTCATATGGAACATTTACCAAGAAGGACCACATTCTAGACCATAAAACATACCTCAACAAATTTAAAGGAAATAGAATTCAAAGTATACTTCTCAGACCACAATGGAATTAAACTTGAAATCATTAATAGAAATGTTAGAGGGAAAAAATCCCCAAATATTTGTAGACTAAACAATACACTTCAAAGCAACACATGTCAAAAAAGAAGTCTCAAGAGAAATTAAAAATATTCTGAACTAAATAAAAATGAAAAAAATACAACCTATCAAAATTTGTGAGATGCAATAAAAGCAAGGATTGGGGACATTTACAACACTACATGCAATAATTATAATGAAGATCTAAAATTAATATTCTGGCCAGGTGTGGTAGCTCACACCTATAATCCTAGCAATTTAGGAGGCCAAGGCAGGAGGACTGCTTGAGCCAGGAGTTCAAGACCAGCCTGGTCAACATAGCCAGACCCCATCTCTACAGAAAAAATAAAATTTAGCCAGATATGATGGTGTGCACCTATAGCCTGACCTACTTGGAAGACTAAGTTGGGAGGATCACTTGAGCCCAGGAATTCAATATTATAGTGAGCTATAATCACACCACTGCACTCCAGCCTAGGCAACAAGGCAAGAACTCATCTCTTACCCCCCCCACTTCAAATTTTTTTAATTAATAAGAATCTGCAGCTAATATACTTGATAGTGAGAAACTAGCTTTCTCGCTAAGATAAAGAGAAGTGCAACACTCTTGGGATGTCCACTATCACCACTTTTATTCAACATCATACCAGAAACTCTAACTAATGAAATAAGACAAGAAAAGGAAATAAAAGGTGTAAAGATCGGGGAAAAAGATAAAATTGTCTTTGTTCACCGAAAACATGTCTGGCTATGTAAAAAAACTACAAAGAATAGGCAAAAAAACACCTGAAACTAATAAAGGATTATAAAAAGGTTATAAAATACTGAGTGAATGTACAAAAGTCAATTGCCTTTTTATAAACCAGGAATGAATAACAGGAATTTGAAATTAAAAACACAGTACCATTGACACTGGCACCAAAAACCAAACCACATAGGTATAAACCTAACAAAACATGAAAATATGTACACTTACGAAAACTATAAAATTCTGACAAAAGAAATCAAAGAAAATATAAATAAATGGACAGATGGACAGATGTTCAATACTGTTAAAATGGCAACTCTTCTCAATTTGACCAACAGACTCAACACAACTCCAATCAAAGTCCCAGCAAGTTATTTTGCAGATATGGACAAACTAATTCTAAAGTTTATATGGAAAGATTAAAGACACAAAATGGGCAAAATA
The DNA here is from genome assembly GCA_963574885.1 of Lepilemur ruficaudatus. Classification (NCBI taxonomy): domain Eukaryota; kingdom Metazoa; phylum Chordata; class Mammalia; order Primates; family Lepilemuridae; genus Lepilemur; species Lepilemur ruficaudatus. The sequence goes on along the minus strand of CAUYRT010101498.1, from coordinate 27,978 downwards.
ATACTAAAGAACAAAGTTAGAGGTCTGACAGTATTAAACCACAAGACTTACTATAAAGCTACCATAATCAAGACAATGTGGTATTAGTGAAAGCACAGGCAGATAGACGATGGAACAGAACAGAGAACCCAGAAATAGACTCGTGGAAATAGAGTCAAGTGATCTTTGACAACGGAGCAAAGACAATTCAACAATTTGTCTTTTCAACAAATGATGCTGGAACAACTGGATATCCGCGAACTAAAAAATAATCCATACACAGATTTTACAACTTTCACAAAAATATTAAAATGCATTAAAGACCTAAATGTAAAATGTAAAATTATAGAACTTCTAGAATACAATAAAGGAGAAAATCTGAGTGACTTTAGGTTTAGTGGTAATTTTTTAGATAAAATACGAAAAGCATGATCCATGAAAGAAAAAATTTGCTAAGTTAGATTTCATTAAAAACTGCTGCTCTGTGAAAGACACTGTTAAGATAATGGAAAGACAAGCCACTTAATCAGGGGAAAGTATCTGCAAACATTTATCTAGTAAAGCAGCAGTCCCCAACCTTTTTGGCACCAAGGACTGGTTTCGTGGAAGACAATTTTTCCACAGACAGAGGGGATGGTTTTGGGATGATTCAAGAGCATTACATTTATTGTCCATTCAAACCTCTCTGCTAATGATAATCTGTATTTGCAGCCGCTCCCCAGCTCCATCTCAGATCATCAGGCATTAGATTGTCATAAGGAGCTTGCAACGTAGATCCCTCATATATGCAATTTACAGTAGAGTTCAGGCTCCTATGAGAATCTAGGAGAATCCACTGGTCTGACAGGAAGCGGTGCTCAGGCAATGAATGATGCAAGCAATGGGGAGCAGATGTAAATAGGGATGAAGTTTCGCTAGCTCAGCTCCTGCTGTGCAACATGGATCCTAACAGGCCAGAAGCCAGTACAAGTACATGGCCCAGGGGTTGGGGACAATGGGAAAGGACTTGTATCCAAAATATACAAAGAACCATGGAGGCTAAAAGACAGTGAAACATTTTTAAAGTACTGAAAGAAAACTGTCAACCCTGAATACCATATCACCAAAAATAACCTTTGAGGAATGAAGGAAAAATACATTCTCAGACAAAGAAAAACTAAGAAAATTTGTCACCAGTAGACCTGCTTTAAAAGAAAAGTAAATGAAAGTTCTACAGGTAGAAGGCCAAAGATAGCACAGGGAATCCCAGAATGCTTGGAATGAAAAATTACAGAAATGGTAATTATCTAAGTAAATATAAACTGTTGTTTACTTTTTAGGTTTCTAGGAATATATGACTGTGGAAAGCAAAATGTGACTGATAGGATTTTTGATGGATGTAGCTGTAACACACGATAGCCACCATCATAATGGAGGAGTATTAAAAATCTATATAATTCTAATACTTCTATATTTTACTTGAAAAGGAAAAACAGTAATCCTAAATAGTTTCTTTAAAGTGTGGTGTGAACCACTAAAAAACTGTATGAAGAAATGGTTAAAATTATAAGAAATTTTAAAAGAATTCTGAAAAGCTATTTATAATTCAAAAGAAGGCAGGAAAGGGAAATCAGAGTAATAAAAAATAGAGGGGACATACATAAACTAAAAATAAAGTAATAAAGCTGAATCAAAGAATGTCACTAATTACATTAAATAAATGTAAATGGTCTGAACATCAATAAAAACATCTAATTAGATTTAAAAACACTAACAAAATGCCGTCTACAAAAAAATAAGGATAAGTGAAAATACTGAACATGCATATTCCATACAAATCCACACACTTGCATACAAAAAGAAATTTGAGTGACTCTATCAATATCAGACAAAGCAGACTTCAGAAAAATTATAAGGGATAAAGAAGAATGATCATGATAAAAGGGTTAATTTACCACTCTTGCAATGGCAGAGTGAGGACCACCGTAAATATGTCCCCCCATAAAAGCAACAAAAACACTTAACAAAGGTGATCAAAACCAACTTTTTCATCAATTTGGGAAATTAACCAATGATTACAACAATCTGAGGAACTTTTGTTCAAATTGAGCTTCCGCTAAAAAAAAAAAAAAAGCTAGGTTTCTGGCAGTGACCTACCCTCACACTCCTCTGTGTCCCTTTCCCACCCTCAGCTATGTAGTAGCTTTCAAAACCGCCAGATAACCATGCTAAAAAGATCAGTGGTTGCCAGGGATTAAGGGTGAAGGGAGGGGCAAAGAGGCAGAGCACAGAGGATTTTTTAAGACAGTGAAACCATTATTCTGTAGGACACTATAATATTGTGTACATGACATTCATTCATCATATATTTGCCCAGGTCCAAAGAACGTGCAACACCAAGACTGAACCCTAAAGTAAACTTTGAACTTTGGATGATGATGCATGAATGCAGAATCACTGACTATAACAAAGGTACCACTGTGGTGCAGGAAGTTGATGAGCGAGGCCGTGCCTATGTAGGGGCAGCGGATATGTGAGAAATCCTGTACCTTCCATTCAATTTTGCTGTGAATCTAGAACCGCTTTAGCCCAGGAGTTTGAGGTTACAGTGAGCTATGGTTGACGCCACTGCACTCTACCCAGGCTACAGAGCAAGACTGTCTCAAAAAAAGAAAAAGGGGGAAAAAAAACCTAGAAAATAAAGAGTGAACTAAACTCAAAGCAAGCAGAAGGAAGGAAATAAGAGACCTGAGCAGAAATGAATGAGATAGAGGATGGAAAATCAACAGAAAAATTAACAAAACCAAGAGATGATGAAGTACAAGAAGCAAAAATTAACAGACAAATCTACAATTTTGTTCGATAACACATCTCTCAGTAAGTGACAGAAGTAGCATACAAAAAATTAGCAAGGATATGTTAGATCCGAACAACACAGTATCAACTAATTTGACCTAATTCAATATTTACAAAACACTACTCATGCAAAAACAGCAAACTACAAATTCTTCTTAGTGCACATGAAATATTCACCAAGATAGGCTTCACTAAATTTATAAAAATTGAAATTATTCAAAATGTTTTCATTTACCATAATGGAATTAAACTAGAAATCACTAACAGAATGATACTTAGAAAACCACCAAATATTTGGAAATGGCATACTACTATCTAATGCATAGATCAAAAAGAATACCTCAAGAAAAACAAGAAAATATTCTAAATTGAATGAAAGAGAAAATACCACTTGTTACAACTTGGAGAATGCAATTAAACAGTACTTAGAGGAAAACTTACAGTATTACTTATATCGGAAATAAAGAATGGTTTTAAATCTGTAATTTAAGCTTCCACTTTAAGAAACTAGAAAAAAAGCAAAATAAACCCAAGGCAAGAAGGAAATAATAAAAAGCAGAAATCAATTACATTGAACATGGTAAAAAATAGATCAAAACAAACAAACAAAAAACTCAATGAAGCCAAAATCTGTTTCTACTGAAAAATAGCATCAATGAAACTGATAAGCCTCTAACTAGGTCAACCACAAAATATCAGGAAGAGAAAATGGAATATTTCACTCCTGAACCAACAAACACATTGAAACCTTAATAAGGGATTACCAGGAACAACTCTATACACACAAATTTGACATCACTGTCTTAAAAGACTCAAATCACTAAAACACAGTAAGGCAATTACCTGGATAATCCCAACAGTCCTCCAGCTATTATAGTTCTCTATTTATTATATTTTAAAAATCTTGTTAGGTGTGGTGGCTCATGCCTGTAATCCTAGCACTTTGGGAGGACAAGGTAAGAGGATCACCTGAGGCTTAGAGTTTGAGAGCAGCCTGAGTAATATAGTGAGAACCCATCACTACAAAAAATAGAAAAATTAGCCAGGTGTGGTGGTGCACACCTGTAGTCCCAGCTACTCAGGATGCTGAGGCAGGAGGATCACTTGAGCCCAGGAGTTTGAGGTTACAGTGAGCTATGATGATGTCACTGCACTCTACCCTAAGCAATCAAGTGAGACCTTATCAAGAAAGAAAAGAAAGGAAGAAAGGAAAAAAGGAAAAGGAAAAGGGAAGGGAAGAAAAAAGAAAAGGAAAGAGAAGGAAAAGGAAGGAAGGAAGGAAGGAAGGAAGGAAGGAAGGAAGGAAGGAAGGAAGGAAGGAAGGAAGGAAGGAAGGAAGAGGAGAGGAGAGGAGAGGAGAAGTAGGGGAAAGGGGAAAGGGGGGAAGGGGGAAGGGGGAAGGGGGGAGGGGGAAGGGGGGAAGGGAAGGGAAGGGAAGGGAAGGGAAGGGTAGGGAAGGGAAGGGAAGGGAAGGGAAGGGAAGGGAAGGGAAGGGAAGGGAAGGGAAAAGGAAAAGGAGAAGTAAGGGAAAGAAAGGAGGGAAGGGAAGGAAGGGAAGGGGAGAAGGAAGGAAGGGGAGAAGGGAAATGAGGAAGTGGAGGAAGGGGAGGAAGAAGGAAACTTAAGAAAATTCCAGACACAGATGGTTTCATTGTTGAAAACTACCAAACATTTAACGGAGAAACTGCACCAATTCAACATACTCTATTCCAGAAAATAGCAGTACAGGAAATACTTCCCATTTCATTTTACGATACCAGTATTACTTTTTTTTTTTTAATGAGACAAGGTCTCACACTATGTTGCCCAGGCTGCAGTGCAGTGGCTATTCACAGGCGCAATCATAGCAGCCCAACTTAAGTGACCTTCCTGCCTTAGCCTCCTAAGTAGCTGGGACTACAGACATAGGCCCCCATGGCCAAGCCCAGCCAGCATTACTCTTATATGTAAGCCAAAGACAATATCAGAAAAGAAAACTACTGATCAATATATTCATCCCTGACAAATATAAATCCAAAAATCTGTAACAAAATTTATGCCAATTGAATCCTATCTCATATAAAAATTATAATATACCATGACCAAGTGAGGTTTACCCCAGGAATGCAAAATTAGTTTTCTAAACATTTGAAAAATCAATGTCATTCACAGATTTAATAAAAAGAACTCCATGATCACATCAATAGAGTGAAAAAAAAAATTGACAAACTTCAACATTCACCTAAGGTAAAAATTCTCAACAACTTTGGGTGACAATGATATATCAGTGTAGGTTTATCAACTGTAACAAATGTATAATCTTATCTTCTCACAGAAATTTTATAATTAGCTTGTTTATATCCACAAAGAATTCCAGTAGGGTTTTGACTGGTAATATGTTAAATTTATAGATCAATTTTGGGAAAACTGGAATTCTATTTTGAATGTTCCAATCCATTAACAGTATGCCTCTTCATTTATTTGGATCATCCTTTACTTCATCAGTGTTTTATAGTTTTCAGCATATAGATTCTATACATATTGTGTAGAACAAAATTCCTCCTGCCCTGGCCATAGTTCATCGGTAGACCCCTAAATCCACGACCCATTATTAGCATGTGGTAAGAAGATTCAGTTTACTGAATCAACAAAGGCAACAGAACCAAAAGGAAAATGACACCCTTACTTGAGCTTCCTGAACTTTTTGAAGCTCTGATTGAAAGTCTTCCCCATTTCCAGTATCTTCATCAGTATCACTGCAGACTCCACAGAAAAATGTAGGTGGAAGCTTTAATGTATCTGCTTTTGCCTTCTCTTCAACTGTTGGTTTCTTTTCCCAAACAATAACACAATCTTTCTCATTATCTGAAAAGTCCATACAACACAAGCAAACGAAAAGATAAAATCAGATGAAGTTCAACTATTCTACAACAATAGTCATCATCAGTGGTCTTCAATGTAATCTACAGACCCAGGTAACAAGACCTGTTAATGCTAATGAAGAAAAGAACCACCAGGAGAACCATGTTTTTCACCTAATATTAGTTTTAAGTATTTTAAATCACCACGGGCATATTACATAAGTAAAATTGATAATTACAGAATTGATCAGACTAGGTTATTTCTTTTAAATAGAAAATCTGATAAAAGCATTATAAACAGTCATTTAAACTTAACATACCAGCTAGATTTTCTTCCAATGGCCAACATTTTTCTGAGTCATCCAGATATAGTTTTCCATTAAGTTTCTTGACAGCTGTTTCGAAATCTTCATCTTAAAGTACAATTGAGTAAAAAAATTTCTAGTAAGTTTAAGGGGTTTCCTAGCCAAAAACATAGGGATTATCTCCAACCACACTCTTTCCCTCACTGTCAACATCCAAATAGCAGCCAATTTTGCCAATTCCATATTCTTAATACCTCTCCTACTATTAGAGCTTTAGGTTGGCTTCTCTTCTTGTTTGAGCTGCGCTACTAACAGCTCACTGTCCAATTTCCTTGTCGCGTCCCACAACCCAGTCCTCACCACTGCCCAACTAATTAAGCTATACTCTCAATTACTAAGATTAGCAGGAACAGAGTGTTTTTAAAATAACAAAAGATTTACCATCCTCCTCTTCTTCACTAACATAATCTGGTCTATTCTTGTAGCAGAAGAAAGTTGAAGGAAGTTTAAGTTTGGTTGCAAGGGCTTTTTGCTCAGCAGTTGGAGTTAGTTCATACACAATGAGAACTTCGTCATCTGAGGGAGGATCTTCAGGTTTTTCCTTCTCTTTTGCTACAACACAAGTCAAAAAAATTTACAAAAACAGTGTATTAAGTATTGTCAACAACAATTAACTGAAAATAAAAACCACAGGACTTATCTATAGGTTAAAAGAGCATACTGATATAAAACACACATATTTTGATGCAGACAGAGCTCTATGACAATCATGAATTAGAATTAACATCCTGATTTAGTGTAATACCAAAAACTCTTAGTGAACATAGAATCTATTTAAAACCAAAAAAACCCGTTTCTTTACAAGTCATTGAAAAGAATTACTAATTTCTATAATTTAAGATGCATTTAGAAAGTGTTGCCATAATCACATATCATACTAAACAATAGTTTATAAAAATATCCATGCATTTGCAAATGAAAAAAATCTTAAAGAAAACATAAGCAAAGATTAGTATGAAACTAATCCAAAGCTAACCTTGATTAGTTTCTATAAGTAAAGTTGTAATTGCCAAGGATGACAGGTGATTAGAGTTATATCCAGTTTTGCATATTTCCAAGCACGGTACTAGATAAAATTAAATAAAAACTGCTATCCTATGGCTAAGTAGTACTGTATAATCTAAGACAATTTCTGTAACTTAAAAACACTCCTGCTCAAGCACCCGCCAATGAAAACGGCAAAAAATAAGAGGGAGAAAGGAATTCTATATGCAATCTGTTATGGTCTAGAAAGAATTTCTGGCTAAAGGAACTGATAAAGTAAGCCCGTCATGAAGCATGCCACGTACCAACTAGTGCTAAAGAAAAATTCTCTAGAGCTACGCTGTCCAATGTGGTAGCCTAGCAACATGTGGCTATTAAACCCTTGAAAGGTAGCTAGTCCAAATTAAGTGCTATGAGTGTAAATATGTAGAATGGATTTTGAAGACTTGGCATTAAAAAATGTAAACTATCTTATTTATTGTTTACACTGATTAGAAGTTAAAATGTATTTTGGACATAATGAGTTAAATCAAATATATTATTAAAATCAATTGTTTCCTTTTTTTAAAACCTGTTTTATTTTTTTAAAATATGGCTATTAAAAAATGTCAAATTACATATACTGAACATATTTTATTTCTACTGGGAGAAACCACTCTACAGAGAACCAGAGCCCTTCCTTTTACAATGTTAAATGTGCCCCTCTCCTTCATTATAAATAAAAACTTAGTTCCTAGCCAGGGACAATAAAGTACACTATAAGATACAAATTCTCGTTCCTGTTCTATTACCTGGTAAAGATACTGTGGATAAATCAGCCTCTCAGGGCCTGTTTCCTCATGTTTAAAGTCTTCATTTCTAAGGTCCTTTGGGACTATGACATTATCAGATTTAAAACAGAATAAGGCTCTCTGTCCTTTAGTAGTATATTGGTAAATCTGCTCTTAGACCAGGGATTCTTAACCTAGACCCACAAAGACTATGTGCAAGTATATATCCACTTTTTTACAAAGTCCATGCTTTTCATGCAATTTCTCAAAGACTGCGTCTTTAAAAAGAAAAGATTTCAGAACTGCCTTAGCTAGTAATATAACCTAGTATACTTTAAAAACTGCAGAAATCAAGGATTGTTACTTCATCACTGTACTTGCTTGGCATGCTCTGGATGTGTTATTGGATAAAAATGGTGAACTTTCATTTCCTAACCTTGCTCTTGAAGGTCTTCAACAGATTTCACTTTCTATTGTTCCACTCTAGGAGCAACACTTCTACAAATGATCTGTGCTACATATATAACATACGAGCTATAGAATGGTGGTTGTTAAAAATGCGGTCCACTTTCAAATATAATACTTTTCTAAACCATGTACAAAAGGATAGTCCTAAAGGGACATTCTATTCCATACTATATACACACTGCTGCCATCACGTTTCAATACCGGCAGACATTAGTGGCTAAAGATAAAGGTTAGATGAAACATAAATCTTCACTAAGCAGAATGAAATAACAGAGCAATGAAGTACAACACAGCAAAAAATAAGGATGTTTAACAGTGAGAAAACATGACACCAAGTACATTAAAAGAAAAAAAAAGGCAGTAAAGGGTGTCATGCCACCAGTCAAAAGGTACTTTTGCTTAAACTGGCATTCTTTAACATGCATGTTGCAGTGTTAAGTACTTTAATTCCATACAGCCACAGTTACTTTGCTAAGGACTAACAGCTGCTAAAAACTGCTATCATCTCATTGAGAATGCTAGCTCTATACCTTTGCTCTCAGGCTGTGAGGAAGGGGTGCTGGTCCAAAAGGCCATGGGATTAGATTTAAAAAGGCTAAAATTAAATCCTAGAAAATAAAGAATATTTCATTTTTGAACATGTTGGGACAAAATGAATATAATTTTAAAATATAAAAAGCTAGAGTCCTTCAATTTATATCAATCTGGTTGTCTTACATCCTCATTTATCCTGGTGGTTTCCATTCTTTGCTCACTTAATAAATGGTGGCATGACTAACACATAAAATGTGAACATCTCAATACCATGTTGAGTGGTAAGAAAAAATAACTGAAAACTGAAAATGAAAATAAAAAGATTTGCATTAATGTTCATGATTCAAGTACATGAGTCCTTATACCATAGAGTTCTTTTGCTCTGCCCTCGCATGAAAACATCTTCCAGTGAAATCTCTTTAATGACTTAAAATCTCTAGCCATTCGAATATCCATGGTGAACTTACTTAGGTAGATAAAAATATGCTTGACTATTTTTGGGTTGTTTACAAAGTAATGCTTACGACCCAACTTTAACTACAACATTAGCATCCTACCAAGAGTCTGTATCAAGATAAACATTAAAAGGAAAAAAACAAAGAAAAAATGTTCTTAACTCTGAAGACTAATAAGCACTTACCCTTTTCTGGTGTTTTAAATGTGGAATTAATGGAGGACTCTTCCTTTGGAAAGGAAGCAAAGAGATTTTTGACTTTGCCATCAGAAGACTGTTTGGTACCAGTGTTCTTTGACAGCTCACATTCGTTAGGTTCCACTTTTCTTTCAGATCCACTCTGGACTACTGAATTAGTTTCACTATTGTTATTTTTCAGAGGTGCATTAAAACTAAATCCAAACAGAGACCCAGTGGCTGAACTGTTGCCAAACGCAAATGGTTTTGATTTTTCACTACTAAAAATGCTTTTAACAGACTCTGAACCAAATACAAACTTTGGAGGAGAAACCACTGCTTTTGTTTCAGATGTGCTAGAAACTTCTCCAACTTCTGAAGTTGCATCTGTTACATTGTCACCCTGAATTAAATCTGTCCTCTCTCTTGTGGTTTCTTCTAGTACAGCTACAGCAATTTTGCCACACGGCGACTCTCTGGGAGTGCTTGAACGAGAAACATGAGGTGTTATCAAAGAATCTTTTTCTTGGGCTGTTTTTGCTTCATCAAAAATTTTCTTAAAGGAGTCTGCAACATCCTGTAGTTTAAAACGGACAGCTAAATGTTCTACTTTTCTTTCTCCATCTGCAAAATCACATGCAGTCCACACCCACACTCTTTCTGTCCCTTTCATGTTTTGCAAAGTCATGTCTGGCGTTATTCTGTGATTGGCACAAAGTTTTAGTACTTGGTCCCTTCTCATCACTATACGAACTTGCTTGTTATCGTAATTCTGTAAAATCTTTATATCACCGATGCCCCTTTCTTTCCATTGACCAACATCTTTATCATATCTGTAGAGTTTTGCCCTGTGACTAAAAACAACTTGTTCATTTTCCTCACCACTGGATACTTCAACTAGATCAGGTAAAGGTACAACAGGTTCAAAGTACTGTCCATCTCTCTCTTCTTCTTGAGTAACATCAGATTCTTCATCAGTGCCAACTGAAGTTCCACTCTGATTCAACTTGGCAGGAGACTTAGATGGACTCAAAGCAGATTTAAAACTGAAATTAAATCCTGTTGTTGACTCACCAAAGCGGAAAAGATTTTTTCTCACGGGACTGCTTGCCAATGGAGATGCATGTACTGAGCTACTACTAACACTATCATCCAAAGCATCTTCCCTTAAATCATAGTTATCCCATTCTAATGAGGGCCCAGCACTTTCAGGATGTGGCTTGATTGTTGTGTCTGAAGCACTGGCAGCACCTGTACCTAAACTCTTATTCTCTTCATCAGTAACTTTTGTTTGATCATTTGTCAAAAATGTTTTGAAATCTTTCAGTCCGCTCTTCATTTCTTCAGCTCTCTGTATTAACTTGGCAGCTCTGCCAGTATCTACAAGTTTATGGGGAGTCTGAAGTGGTATATCTAATAGAAGTCGCTGGCACTCCTCAAATTTCTGCTTGAATTCTTCAGCCAGCTCTGGTGTTTTAAATTTTGCTGCCAACTGCTCTAGTTTGGCATCACCATCAGAGAAATCACTAGCTAACCACATCCATGCTCTATCTGACCCAGAAAGAGGTTTCAGGTTCATTGTAGTTGTTATCCAATGATTAGCACACACTTTAAGCACTTGTTCTCTTCGCATCAGCATTCGTAGTTTGCCATTGACCTCATTTTTGAGAATTTTTAAGTTCCCCAAACCCCTTTCTTTCCACTGACTTATCTCAGCATCAAATCTAAATAATTTTACCCGCTGTGAATACAGAACCTTTTCATCTTCTTCTCCCGTTACAAGTTCCACTTTTTCAGGCATTTGAACTACTGGTTCAAAATGAATATCATCACTGTCCTCAGTTTTATAGGCATCATCATCTTTCTCAAGGTCAGAAGAAGTGCTGGCTTTATCAGCCACTTTACCACTCTGTGATGAGAATAATTTTTCTCCAGCACCTGAAAATCCCTTGAAATTAGGGTCTTTTTTGCCAAATTGAAATCCTTCTCCTGAAGTTGATTTTGCAAGATCTGCAAAGGTAAAAGTGCTACCTGTTTGACCAAAAATCACACCACTACCATTCTTTTGGCTACTAACATCCTGAGCCAGGAAACCAGTGTCATTTTCAAGGTGCTTTTCACTCTTCTTCTCTTGATTTCCTGTTTCCTGAATGCCAAATTTAAATCCATCAGCAGACGCAGGAATGGAAAAACTAAATCCTTCTTTTGTTGACTTGGATTCTGTATTAGAAGAACCCTGAAATGTAAATGAAGGTATATTTACTTGATCCACATGCCCAAATTTAAATCCTTGCTCTCTGTTGCCAAATTTAAAAGCTTTTTCTGAAAAGTTACTTTTAAATCCTGCTCCCACCTGACTTCCAGAAGAGTCATTTAACTTTGTTTTTGAGCCCAACGTGAAAGCTAAAGGAATTTTTGCAAAAGGGTTAAGAGTTGGTTTGGAGGAATCACAAGCCACACATTTTAAAGAAGAACTCTCATTCTGTATAAAGCAAACACCACAATCCCATTGCCCTTCCTTTTTGGTGAACATTCCTTCAAATCCACTCTTGGGAGCCTTGCTTGTCTCTGAAGAGGCAGGTGCTGAAATAGCTGAAGTAGACTGACTCTGTTTACTTGGATTCTGACAAGCAATACAGTTGGTGGCATCGGCTTCATTTCTTACCAAGCATGAACTGCAATCCCACTGTCCTTCCTTCTTGGTGAACATTCCTTCAAATCCACTCTTTGGAGCCTTGCTTGTCTCTGAAGAGGCAGGTGCTGAAGGAGCAAAAGTAGACTGGTTCTGTTTATTTGGATTCTGACAAGCAATACATTTAGTAGTGCTGGCTTCATTTCTTACGAAGCACACACTGCAATCCCATTGTCCTTCCTTCTTGGTGAACATTCCCTCAAAACCACTCTTTGGAGCCTTGCTTGTCTCTGAAGTGGCAGGTGCTGAAGGAACAAAAGTAGACTGATTCTGTTTACTTGGATTCTGACAAGCAATACATTTGGTAGCGCTGGCTTCATTTCTTACGAAGCACACACTGCAATCCCACTGTCCTTCTTTCTTAGTGAACATTCCTTCAAATCCACTCTTTGGAGTCTTGCTTGTCTCTGAAGTACCAAACTTAAAAGAGGCAGGAGCTGGAACAGCAGAAGTAGATGGACTTGGTTTACTTGGATTCTGACAAGCAACACATTTTGTAGCATTTGCTTCATTTCGTACTAAGCATGAACTGCAATCCCATTGTCCTTCCTTCTTAGCAAACATGTCCTCAAATCCACTCTTTGGAGTTTTACTTATCTCTGAAGTACTAAACTTAAAAGAGGCAGGTGCTGAAACAGAAGTAATAGGTAGACTTTGTTTTCTTGGATTCTGACAAGCAACACATTTTGTAGAGCTTCCCTCGTTGTGTACTAAACATATACCACAATCCCACTGTCCCTCCTTTGTAGAAAAAACAGATCTGAAATCACTGTTAACAGACTTAGGAAGATCTCCTTGACTAAAGTTAAAGGAAGTTTGATGAACAAAGGAAGATCCACTTTTGTTAGCAGATTTTGCATTCTGGCATGCAATGCACACAGTTACAGCAGGTTCATTTCTTACTAAACATACACTACAATCCCAGTGACCTTCTTTCTTTGGAGTCATCAATGCAAATCTATCTTGAGCAGTTTCTGGGCCGGTTTTAGGAGCAAAACCAGTTTCAACTAATGGTGGGCCAACAAGCTCTTTATTGCTTGGGTTTAGATTTTGGCATGATACACATTTCTTAGCAGTTGCAACATTCTTTAATGAGCAGCTGTTACAGTGCCACCAAGACCCTTCTTTCTTTGCAACCTGAAATTCAAAATTCATGTTTCCAGCGTCAGATTTGCAAATATCCTTATTATCATGACTTGTGGGTTCTTTTGCCATTCTGACAGTCTGATTTGGAGCTGTGGCTACATTTGTTCCTATGGCTTTTAAAATGCTCTGGGCCTCTTCAAACTTGCACTTAAAAAGTGCTGCTTCCTCAGGAGTTTTAAATCTAATAGCAAGCTGTTCTGGTTTGGGCAGCTCATCTGCATAATCAAGGGCATGCCATACAAAAGACCGGTCTGATCCAGCATTTGGCGTCAGTTTCATATCTGGACTGATGTAATGATTTGCACAGATTTTCAGTACTTGCTCTCGTCTCATTAGAAGGCGAATTTTGCCAGATGTTTTATGCCTTAGTATTTTCACATTGCCAATCCCACGTTCCTTCCATTCTTTTGATTCTCCATCAAAACGGAACAATTTTGCACGATTGCAGAAGAATTCTTCTTCATCTTCTTCACCAGTTTTTACTTCAATCTTATCGGGAAGAGGTACCACAGGCTCAAAGTGAGGGTCATCATCATCATCATCCCCATGGGCACTTCCTCCATCTGTTTCATGATTCTTGTTTGCCAGCTCTGGAGTGGGTGTTCCAAATATTGATTTCCCTGGACCATGGAAAGTAAACATATCATCACTTCGACGAAAACCAGAATTCTTTTGCTGACTTGGCCCCATGTTTTCTGTAAATGGAATTCCTGTCATATTCTTGCTTCCAAAATTGAATGTATTTCGAGGTCCAATGGTTTGGCTAGGAACTGGTTTTGGTCCACTATAGCCATCTCCTTGCAAAGGTTTATCTGAAGTCAGGAGACCTAAAAGGCATTCATTGTTACTGTAAGCTGCACAGGTGGGATGTGTGATAACCTGTGGTGAGGAAAATGTGAAATCACCATCATTTGATTTGAAATTTGAGTTAAATTTAAAAGGAGTTGGCTGTGTTGTATGTGCTGGTGTTGTCAAAGATGGCCTTATTCCTTCAGCTGGCATGGGCTGAACAAAATTAGGTTTTCCAAATTCTGTAACCTTAGATTCTGCAGATCTTGAAGCATGAGCTGCAACTGGAGGTTTTGTGAAATATCCTGGTTCTGGCAAAGGTGGATTTGTGCTTGTCTGTTGAACATTGTAATTAAAGTAATCATCACCCCTGGGTGACAGAATTCCTGTTGCAGGAGACTCAAAACGCAATGTAGGAGGACCATACATCTCCTGAGAGAACATACAAGCAGATGAGCTTTGCACTGGTGGTGTGTGCATCTGCTGTGAATAGGTATTATAAATATGCTGTTGGGGTGGAAGCCTATTCATTCCATACACTGGACCCTAAAAGAGAGAAAGTTAAAATATTTAGTAGATTGTCTACAAAACTACAAATAGATACAAATCAATTCTCATAAACTTTAAAGATAAATATTATTAGGTAAAGAAGCTATCATTAGGGTATAAAGCAAATCATTAAGAGAGGACATTACTGTAAAGATATCTGCATATATACTTGGCATACAATGAAGATTAACAACAGCATCTTAAAAATCTATTTTTACAATAAATCCACAGAATTCTTCATTGCTAAACAATTTATCAAATGATGTTAACAATACTACTAATGATGATGATGATGATGATGAAGACTAACACTTATTGAACATTTTTTAATGTGCCAATTGGTCACTGTTCTAAGCACTTTATGTCTATTATCTCATTTTAATATCCTCAAAAACCCTATGAATTAAGGTATTATTATTATCCTCATTTTACATATGAGGTAACAGAAGCAATGAGAGGTTAAGAAACTAGCCCAGGACCACAGTGAACACAAGAGGAAGGGTCTAGATGCACCTCAACCCTCTGTCCTCAAAGCCCTCACATTCAGATGCTATTGTAGTTTTGGTTCTTAATCAATAGTTATATAGCCATATCAGGCCTAAAAGTACTTACCACATAGTGGTTCGGCAAGGACACTCTAGTTCTATTTCTGCCAAAATAGGATGATGAATGACCCATCACAACCACCACTCTCATTTTAAAAATATTCTAAATGTTCACGCTTACTATAACATAAAAATAAGGTGACTAAGAAGTATAACTTCTGTATCTGGAGAGAGATTAAAAGTACCCGTATCTTATGGGACATATAAGTTTTAATACGGAACTACTCCTTTGAATTTCTTTGAAGGAAGCCTAAACAATTAAAAAGAAAATACTTATAAATGTATAAATTATTCCTTTGTTACCTTTGTGGGAGTAACATTAGCTGCTGGTCTGAGAAGATACTGGGAATTATATGCTGGTGACTGACTATAATATACTGAATGGCCAGTAGTTGCAACTAAAAAAAAAAAAGAAAAAAAAAAAGAAAACACTGTTAAAGTGTATACTACAGATATAACTACCTAGGCAAGAACTATAAATACAAAAGCAACAGAAATTAAAGAAAGATTTAACTACATAGATTTTTTAATTTCTGTACATCAAAATATACGAATCAAGGAGATTATCAAATGATAAACCAGACAAAACTGCTAAATATGACACAAGGAATAAGAGAATAGCACTGCTGTGATCAAGAACAAGCACCTAACAAGCATCAAAAAAGAAAGTAGTTGGTCCATTTTCTAAGAAAGATATGTGAAAGCACAGACATCAGAAATACTGGGAATATACCAGTCACAGAAAGGACTTAGGAACCAAAGTGCAAATGAACCTTGAAAATCTGCAGAATGAGGAGGTTGCATTTGGTAAACTAAAGCTATTACTGAGAATGTACAGGTTAAAAATCACCTGACAAATTCATGGAAAGGATCTCACAAGTAACATGAAATGAGTTCCCCTGGCATTAAAGAGGGAGAAAAAGCACATCACCATGTAGGATGATATACAAACTATGTGCTCCATCTGTTTGTGTGAGTTTTACCAGGAAGCCACACAACTAGAAAGTACTCATGTTAATGGCAAACCTATTTGCTGTGACAGTTTTATCAGAAAACAAAACAGCCAAAACACCTTTTAGGCCTGTACATGAAAGAAGAAATGGAAATTGTGCCCCAAAGGTTCCAAACAACTGACTCTGCAGAAGCACTGAAAAAATACTTAGAAAAGGCTAGTCGCAAGCCCAACTCTGAAACTCGAAACTGAACAGAACAGTCTAGTAAAGATGGTTATCTTGGAATTACTATGGGGAGGTTTGAAATGGGCATAGAACACAGAATAAGCTAATAGACATGAGCCAAGAACTGTAAAGTCTGAAGTTTAACTAGGGACTTTATACTTGACTACTGACTCTTAATAGTGAAGAAAAAATTAAAAAGAGCGCTTACAAATCCACTAAAAATAATCTAATAAAAAAAAAGCACCACATAAATAGACAATTCAGGAAAGAAATATAAAAAGGCCTCAAGGGCTATGTTTTTGAAGTGGGCCTTGATAATCTACAGAATAATGAGGTTACACTCAAGCTATTACTGAAAATGTTCAGGTCAAAAAAAATCATCTGACAAATCCCTGAGAAGGATCTCACAAGGAACACAAATGTGTTCCTTCGCTTAGGGGGGGGGAAAAAAGCATATCAACTTTCATGTTGATACACAAACTATCTGCCCCATCTGTCTTCTGTTTTACCAGAAAAGCAAACAACTAGAAAAGGCTCTCATGTTGGCAAAACTACCAAAAGTCATTTGCATGAACTGTTGAGCATGTGAAGTGTTGAACATGCCTCGTATAAAAAAACCTTTAAAAATTTATACCATACATGTTCCTACAAATTGCTAAAGGTTTTTACAAACTGAAAAGTCAACGCTAGCAAGAGCACAAAGATGGTACTATCAGATACTAGTGGTAAGAGTGTAAACTAATTTTAAAAATGTCCTACAATCAAAGGACTGTGTCCTAGGATTCATAATAGCAAGAATTGGAAAACACATTAATAAGGCAATAGAATTTACACTACTTCCACATGATGGGATATTACAAGCCCATTAAAATTCAAAGAAAATTTAATTTTAAAAACGCTCAGAACTTAAAATAGTAACAAAAAAGGCTAAGTTGTCTACATACAACATAGTAACATGGTTAAAAACCTCATAAAAAATATTTTATGTATACACAGAAAAAGAACCAGAAGGGAATGCTCCAAAATGTTAATAGGACTACGTGATAAGAAGGCGGTTAGTTTTTAGTTGTCTTTACATTGTTCCATACTTCTGATAATGTCCTACAGGCTTATCAATCTTTGTTTTTAATCATCCACCTTGGTATATTTTTACTTTCGTTAAGGAAAAAAAAAAGCCCATGAACACAGGAATAGGAATCAGGAGACCTGGGTTCTCTCCCTTTCAGTGCCACAAAGCTACTTTGTGACCCCACTGTCAATAAGCCATTTGGAGTCTCTATTTTTCTCAATTGTAAAATGAGGATGGGCTACTTCTACACATTTCATAGGGTCATTGCAAGAATAAAATGAGACAATGTAAATGTTGTGCTTATGTGCTTGTACAATACCAGAAGGCCTTTTATGCTTGTACAGAGAAGAAATGGAAATTGTGTCTCAAAAGGTGCCAAATGACTAACTGCACACAGCACTGAAAAAGCCTTAAAAAAGGCTGGCCAGTCTGTTTACCCTCTCTTACAAGTCACTATACAATGCACAGGAGTTTTAAGTAAGCAAGGTTTGAACTCTAAACATCTCACATACTTAGCTATGACTCGTAACATTTAATAAACTTGACTTCACAAAGGTTTTCTGTTATTTAGCTAGCATTTAGGAGACACTCTCACAAGAGGCTGGTGGGGTTGCCTTAAGTATGTATGAACCATCACACAAATGTGCTAATCTAAATGAGACCTTATCATTCTAAATCTTTCCTAGGCTAAAAGCAATTAGAAAAAAACATGCACTACTACAATTTCAGCAGTCTGTCTGATGTAAAAGAAACCTATTCTTACTGTCATTTCTGGCTGCCAGGGGGCAATGTATCATACTAGCAAGCACTCAGGAGTTAATACTACGTGAGTTTGAATCCCAGCTCTATCAATAACTAGCTGTATAACGGTTAAGTTACCTAATCTTTCTAAACCCATTTCCTCATTTATAAAATTGGAATTAATAGTGGTAACCTACCACTCTGAGTTATCGTGATTAAATAAAATTACATTCACAAAGCACTTTTACACATAGCCAAGTCACAGTAAGCACTATTAGTAACTTTAGTGCACTAAGTGTTTACTGTATACTATGATCAATGCCTAATACATACCCAAACTTAACCACACATATGCTCACAGTGCTTATGTGAAGTATTATCTCCATGTTTCAGAGAGGGTAACTTAACATAGCTAGTATGTGATATAACACATCTTAAAAACCCAATATGGTCTAGGTTCTAACTCCTTTTCCTTCTATATATAGCATTATTTCAAAATAAATAACACTTCCTATTAACGTCCTGTCTCTCAGTATATCAAAATAATTCCCCAGACATTTAAGTTCTTCATTAGATTATCTGTTACTGAATAACTTTATTAACATTTTTCAATTTAAGGAATAATCCCATCTCAGACTCAGTTTATCTGAGGTGATAGGGTGCACTGAAGGGTTCTTTAAGCCCTTATATTCAGGAGATCGAATTTGTTTTGTTTCTGCTTGGAATTATAAAAATCTCCATAATACCAAATACAGTTTTTTAAGTAACGTATAAACAGGTATTAACATGTATATAAACAAACATAAATAGACACGGTGATTTTACAACTTATCTATTTAAAAAGAGGGAGGTAAAGTGGTTTTACTAAAATCTGGGATTATCCAGTTGCCAGCTCACCTGTTAGTGGAGCCCCATGAAAAGTCTGTGATCCCTGATATCCATCAGGCACTGCGTCTGGTCCATAATTCTCTGTGGGCCAACGATGAGGGGATGCTGAGTTACTGCTATTTAGTTTCAATTCCTGCATTTCTTTCTATTGGAAGAAAAAAGGAAAATAATTTTAAAGATTTAATTAGATTATGCCAAGGCAGACGTAATAAATATTTTAAATTTAAATACTTGATGATGTCTTTTAAGAGATTCTATTTCCAATGAGATCTGGCTATCAGGTAGGGATTTAAAAACATGATGCTGAATTTGTTAAAATTTATAGTATCTGCTCCCATTCTTTCATTCCTTAGTACCACCTACCTAATCCATTCATTCTAAGTCTAACCTAAACAACTGAATACCTTCTAAATGATCTCATCTCCATTTCTACTTTACACTTACCTATATTAATCTTTCTAAAGTTCAGTTCCGGCCAAGAAATTTCTCTGCTCAAAACAAGTACCTACAAATCAAACTTCTTTCTCCAACCTTCACAGTCCTCAAGTAGTACTACCTTGATCATCCTTCCAGTGTCTCCTTTCCACACTGCTTTACTCTTCAGTCCATCTGGACCACTCAACATTTCATATAGCCTCCTAAAACTAGCATTCCACTTATCCACGTGCTGTTAATAAAATACTATTAATTCTCACTGATGCTCAAATGCTCCACCAGAGAAGGAAAACAACTAATATTTGAACAGAATTTATTACGTATATAATAATATGTTCCAGGCACTTAAGTTCTTAATCTTTACACAGATAAACAATATTAACTCATATCTTAAAATGAGAAAAAGAAATGCAGAAAATGGCACAGCTGAATCTTGACTCCAAAGATGTTTTTGTAACACCACTCTGCTGCCTACGCAGTATTCAAATATATTGCCTTCTAATGTAGCTATGTAGCTAGCTCTCTGATTTCTGTTAAAGACTATATAATAAATAACATTCTACCCAACTCCAGAACCTACAAAATGTCCCCTTGCAAAAAAGGACACTTCTAAGAAAAAGATATAATCAATAAAGTATTTCTTATTCTAAAGAAACTGTAGTGGTATCAGATAACAGGTCAATTTTGAAAACAGTTTCAAACTTCTCTATACCAGCCCAGACATCCAACGAATTACAACATGTGAGATCAGAGCAAAGATAAAATGTCTTTTTTATTTCACAAGTGTTTCAAATAAAAATTTCCCAGAAAGACATAACTGTGAGGTCCAAAACTCTCAATTTTCAAGCTAAATAAAATTTTCCCTACTCATCCATCTACTCTCCCTAGTCCAGATGCTGCATACCCAAGAATAAGAAATTGGTGGAATCAACCGGAAAATTTTACTGGTCACTACTGATATTTGGACCTTAGTGTTGAACTTGCAATCAGTGCTATAATCATAATTTTTAAGACTCAAAGTACTGGAAAATGTGATGAGAATTGGTTTCAACAATTCTCTCACTTCACACTTTACAGACGAAACGCCAATGGACACAAAGGTAAGGAAGCAACTGTCCCAAGATCATTAATTAGTGGCAGAGACAGTATAAACACCCAGCTTTTCAGGCTCATGGACTAGTCAGTCCACTATACTTCCACAGAATACAACATTGGGTGCCTGAAATCTCTACGTTAAATCACAGTTGTATGTAATATCATAAAGTCACAATTACACAAAATTAATATACAAAATCTTTGTGCAAGGCAAGGAAACAATCATTAGAGCAAACAGATAACCTACAGAATGGGACAGACTATTCACATGCTACACTTCTGATAAAGGGCTGATAATGAGACTCTGCATAGAACTCAGGAAAGTCAGCAAGAAAAAAAAAAAAACAAACAAACAACCCCATTAAAAACTGGGCATAGGACATGAACAGAAACTTTTCAAAAGATAGACTAATGGCCAAGAAACACACAAAACAATGCTCAATATCTCTAATCATCAGGGAAATGCAAATCAAAACCACAAGGAGCTATCACTTAACTCAGTAAGAATGGCTTTCATCAAAAAGTCCCAAACAACAAATGCTGGCATGGGTGCAGAGATAGGAAAACTCATACACTGCTGGTGGGACTGCAAACTAGTACAACCTCTATGGAAAGTAATATGGAGATACCTCAAAGAATTAAAAGTAGAACTACTATTTGATCCAGCAATCCCACTACTGGATATTTACCCAAAGGAAAAAAAGTCTATAAAAAAGACACCTGCACTCAAATGTTCACAGCAGCACAATTCACAACTGCAAAGACGTGGAAACAACCCAAGAGCCCATCAATACATAAGTGGATTAATAAAAGGTGGTATTTGTATACCATGGAGTACTACTCAGCCATAAAAAAATGGTGAGCTAATACCTCTTGTATTAATTTGGATGGAACTGGAGACCACTCTTCTAAATATCACAAGAATGAAAAACAAACATCACATGTACTCACCATTAAATTGGAACTAACAGATCAACATTTATGTGCACATATGGAAATAACATTCATCGCAAATCAATCAGGAGTTGGGGAGAGGAGGGGATGTGTAAATTTACACCTAAAGGGTACAATGCATACTATCAGGGGGAAGGCACACTTTACAACTGTGACTCAAACAGTACAAAAGCAATTTATGTAACCAAAACGTCTGTACCCCCATAATATTATGAAATTAAAAACAAAAAAACCTCAATACAAATTCAAAAAAATTTTCCCTCCAAACAGTATTATCTAAGTTTCACACACTGTTGATCACACTGTAATAATTGCCACAGATCAGGATATCCTTGTCATAATATTAGAAGTATGAGAAATTTAGTTCTCGCCCAATGTGAATGAAAGAACCTACCTGTATTTCCAATTCCAAAGAAATAAAGCTCCTTTGAATCATAGCTAAATTAAGATTATGTACACATAACTATTTTCTTACATAACTAAGTCACATTCACAAAAGTATTAAAAAAGATAAAGACTTTTTGAAGCTTGGACCACTCTTTCAATTCCTAGCTATAAATTTAACACCTGATCCACAGCCTATCTGTGAACGATCTCATAGACCAAGGTCTGATCATCGTATTTCAGTAGTTTGATCACTTGCAAACCTCCTCTGTGCCAAGAACTGTTGTTATATTTTGGATAAAAGTCTTTACCTTTGAAGGACTCAAATTTTGTTTATGAGGACACAGAGACGTAAGTAATTTCAAGACTATGGTAAAGGGTCAAGACAGAGATATGTAAAACATGTTATGATTCTACAGTAAGATGGGAAGGGGACATTTTGACCAGCTTTAGAAAGAAGTGAGGGAATGGACAGGGAAAGAATCTTGAAGTAAGAGGTACAGTTAGTGAAACTGAAGGACTGACCTTAATGGCCTCTACTTGTTGGCAAATCATTTTCAGTAAAGAATTCTGATCTTCTGCCCATCGAGGTGGTGTTTTGGGAGAATACTAAAAAACAGAAACAACAAAATAGTACTTAAAACACTTAGAATAGTAACATATTCCATAAATGGAGTGATTCATTTGTTTCCTACTTACCTTGTAAGTTTTATTTGGTGATAGTGAATATTTGGTGGGAGACGGTGTAGAATGTTTTATTTCTGAATCTATATTTCGCAAAGAACCATTTTTATAAAAAGTGCCTCCTTCACTGTAGTCTTCAAGTTCCTGCATGACTGAATTAAGCATTTCTTTTACAGACTCCAGGGGCACAGGCAACTAAAAACAAAAGGCATTAATCCAAGGGCTTTAGTTTGCAAAAATACCAAAAGTAAGAACTCTAAAATATGAAGATTTTATATTAATACTATTTACATTTTTCTCACTTTAACAAGCCCTTTAAATTGTAATACATAAGAATATATTGTATACTGTAAAGTCTTCTGACTCTAAAGTCCATGCTGTTTCTATTACTTCTGTTAGCCATAATGGTGAAGGAATGTTAAGGTGGAAAGTTTTTCCAAGTGAATGACATTAAGTTACTGATTATTTTCTAACTGATTTTGAATGGAGAGAAATACAGATGCTAGCATACAGCCAACAACATAAATCCTAGTCAAAGAGTAGCAACAAAAATTAATCAACAAAGTACTCAGAAGGAAAGCTGAACATAATTTAATACCATCAAGCCAGTCTCAAATTGCTGACAGCTGGAAAACAAGACAGCCCAAAGGAGATGAGATGAGAAGAAATGCTCTGAGGTTGTCGACCACTTTCAATTTCAGCAAGACTCATTAAAGAACTAGTGCTGATTATCTGTTTTAATTACATTGCCAAGATAACAATATTAATGTCATACCTTGGAAATCTTTTCTACTTCCCCAAGTACTTTTGTAAGAGTATATACCTAGGATTCCCAAGTTTAAAAAAAAAAGACACCCCAATCCTAAGGCAAAGAAAAGCAAGTTAAGCATTTACACACACATCCTCCTTCTGTGCATTAGTAATAAGGTATTACTGGGTGTTTTTGAAATTACCAAAATACAAAACTAAGACAAAAACACTGGTCGCTAGGTTATCAATAAGAAAGTATATACAACAACCTGCAACTTACTTTCTTGACCACTGAAAGATTTGAATCACTGTCATCTATAATTTTCAGTAGGTAGTCCCTGGTCCTTCTCAAATAATTTTTGCACTCTTCTTGTTCTTCAGGAGAAAGGGCATCATTTCCAATGTCTTCTGCCTTCCTGTGAAAAATCTATACAAAGAGTGCTTTTATGAAACAATTAGGGTTTAAAAACAAAAACCTTTTAATTCAAGTATCACATCTACTTACCAGTGCAAGGTTCCAGTAAGAAACAACATTTTTTATAGATTCAAATGCAGTCATAGCATCTTCTATATTTCCATTAACTGCATCCAATATAGCAAAAGTCATATGCGCATCTTCTTCATATTCACCAATTTCAGATGCCTAAACACATTTAGCAGTTTTTAATCAAATTATTTTTACTCAGCATATCAAACCTAAATGATTTTCCAGTGATTTTTGTATGATCTGAAGAGATTAACATCTCATTATTCATTTCTGTCATATTTTACTTACAACAGCTTGTAGATTTAGAAAACAATTAAATAACAAGGCAATTAATTTGAGTTTATATCTCCATTTCTTTGTTTATAAATGGAAATCTGTATCACCAGTAAATTCACAAAGGGATTCTCTGTTACCTGAATGTCTGCACTATGAAAATGTTTAAACAGAGGATCAGTAGGTTCAAGAATACTGCTCTTCTTTTTGATTATCTTCAATAATGGTAAAACTTTTTTCCAATAATGAACACTTCTGCCTATGTATTCCCGTTGATCATAAAAAGAATTAAGACCGCTGCCCTAAAACAGAAAGTCAGATGCACACAACCTTAAGGAACATATAAGGAATTTTTTTAAATCTAAAATTTCATTTACAGATGCTAAGAACAATGGTAAAATTTCAAGTCAAAACCAAATGGAATCTCAAAAATAGTTTGGTCAACTTTCCAAATATTGAAATAACTAACCACCTTTTTACCAGTGATCACTCTAGACTCAACTTTAGAACAATTTCAATGATACTACTTTATGAGGCAGTCCAACCTATTTTTTAAGAGTTGCCATTTTTAGATAGCCAAAATTTGCCTTTCTGTGGTGTCACAGTTTGGTCAAAGGGCTAAGTAAAATTTGCCTCTGTGTAGTATCAGTTTCGTCAAAGGGCTAACCATCTACACCTAATCTGGCCACAAAACAGACCT
This sequence comes from Lepilemur ruficaudatus, assembly GCA_963574885.1. Classification (NCBI taxonomy): domain Eukaryota; kingdom Metazoa; phylum Chordata; class Mammalia; order Primates; family Lepilemuridae; genus Lepilemur; species Lepilemur ruficaudatus. Next base: position 3,153 of record CAUYRT010101498.1, on the reverse strand, counting down.
CAAATATTTATTTTAATATACATGTGCACATACATATTCATTCACTTATTTCGACAGGGTCTCACTATGTTACCCAAGCTAGTCTCAAACTCCTGGGCTCAAGCAATCCTCCTGCTTAAGCATCCCAAGTAGTTAGAACTACAGGCCACCACGCCCAGTTAGATCTCAAATATTCAGAAAGATGTATAATGCCCTTACCTAGAAAGCCATGTGCTACCTAACATTTTAAAAAATTTTTCTGGCTAAACAATAATCATAACTTCATTACTAAGTAATAAAAATAATAGCTAATATTTACATAATATTTACTGTGGGCTGGGCACTGCTCCTCCAAGTGCTTATATGTAACTGTAATTAACTATTTTGCGGCAAAACCAAAAACACATTTCACCTGGCATGATATAAACGAGTTGCTATTGTTTCCATAAAAAACTTATAATAAAAAGTTCATAATTTTTAAAAATTAATGTTCTTTAAGAATGTTTGCACTTTAATAAACTCACCGTTTTCTGAAGGCATTTTGCCCAATGTACAAGCAGAGCAGGTTGAAGGCCATGTTTTTCCTGGCCTCTCAGAGTGTTTATTTCATGCTGAACTAGAAGTCGCAATTTTGCTGAGGTTCCAGGTCTAAAAAAAGTTTAATATAAATGCTTTAATATAAAACATACAGTTCAACATTTACATTATATTAACCATCACATGACAAATTAAATCTTCACATAAAAAAGTAAATCCCTGGTAAAACCAAGGCAATAAGTTAAAACAATATTTCTATTTTACTACTTACATTGCTTTTCTGTGAATTAGATTACAAACTGCATCCCACCAAGTTTTCTGTCTATCTGTACAAAGCTGTTTACACACGGGAAGTGGCAAGCATAGTGGCTGATAGGTACTGTAGTGAGAATTACATTTCTCCTTTAATTGTAAGTGGCTGGTGTATATCACTCCAAGTAAAAATACCTTTTTATTTAAAGAAAAATTAATTTAAGTTAGAAAAAAGTTAAATAAAACTCAAAAAATTTAATTTGTTAAAATCTTTGCTTACTTCAAGATCTAAAATACATATTGATTCAGGTGCATTTGTTTCAAGCCTTGAGGTTTCCTGGGGCAAATGATGAAAAAGTTGTTTTAGCCATTTTCGAATTGCAGGTAAGGTAGGCAATGAATTCCACTGTAAGCCAAGCCAAGTAAGGTGCTGAAGACTACCATTATGAGCTCGAATGGCACCTGAAATTAAAAAAAAAAAATTGGCTTGAGATTTTGAAAACTTTCCTTGTCTCATTAGTTTTGCCAAGATAAACCATGAATGCACATTCAATGGGTCTTACACAATTGCTTTGCTGTATCAGAGCTGGAGGAAATTCCATGAGAAGCAAACTCTCATGTTCTTACTATACACATTCACACTTTATATCTACAAATTTTAAAAACAGTTATTGGCTGGGCATCAGAGCTCATGTCTGTAATCCTAGCATTTTGGGAGACCAAGGCAGGAAGATCACGTGAGGTAAGGAGTTTGAGACCAGCCTGGGCAACATACCAAGGCCCCGTTCTCTACAAAGATAAAAAAATCAGCCAGGCATGACGGCACACACCTGTAGTCCTAACTACTTGGGAGGCTGGGGTAGGAGGATCATCTGAGCCTAGAAGTTTAAGCTGAAGTGAGCTATGATGATGTTACTGAACTCTAGCCAGGGAAACAGAGTGATGCACCCCTACCTGCTCTACCCCCTCCAAAACAGTTGTTATGGAGAATTTTTTTAAGTCCATCTAAGAAAATGAGATTCACTAGAATTCAGTAAAACAAAATCTGCTTACAGACACCAAATTAAGAATACTCACCTAGTAAGAAATCCTAAAACAATGGATTTTCCTTTCAGTAAAGTCATTAAACAATGGAATACCACTATATTAATCCATTAGTATAGTAAAGAGATCTTTTCTTCTATAACAAAGTCACTACCGAAAGGGTTACAGAAGTTTCTGGAAACATAAAGAGGTACAACTTTTCTGGCACTTTGGCAATTTGCAAGAGACTTAAAACTGTCCATCTCCTCACTAATTCTGTTTTTAGGAATTTCTATGGAAATCATTTGAAATGTAGACGCTTTATATTGAAGTTTCCATCACAATATTACTTTTAATAGTGAAAAAACTAGAAACAATTTGGATGCCCAACAGTAGAAAGCAGCAAGCAAATTATGGCTAATTCATAAAAAAAAGGTTGCCATTAAAAGTGCTATTTGCAGAGTTTTAATATAGATACTATGGGAAAGAATTCATGAAAGATGATACATCACATATATAGTATAAACAACTATATACAGAAGAATATATGAACCCACCACCACCCCTTCCAGCTCCCTCAAAAAGGAAAAAAAAAATCTGAAAAGAATACAGGAAAATATTAAGTCATTATTTCAGGGTACTAAGATTATGGGCAATTTACTGTCCTCCTAATATAAAAGGATTAAGATGCAGAAGGTTTCCTTTGAAACATGTAACTTACCAACATCGTATCTAGCCAACTCATCAGGCTCTGGTGCTTGTACAGCAATGTTTCCAATATCATCACCACCAAGAAAAGATTTATCCTTAGGTGACTGACTAGTAAACAGAGCATCATATAAAGTAGACTGCCCACTTTTATTGGCAAAAGATTCCACAACCTCTTTTAAAAAATCTTGCTTGCCACGACTTAAGTTTAGCAACATGTGTCCTGAAAAATAAATTATTTCCATCATTTTAAAAATACAGATTGTATTTACTCACATTTCTCTATTATTTCAATTGCATACCCAACGGGGAAATAAGATGATTATCTCAGACCTAACCCTCCAACCCAAAAACTACAGCTGGACGACAAAAAGGGTGCTCATGTAGAAAATATAAATAGAGTACAGGTTTTTAAGAGTCTGTCTACATAAGAGAATAAAAAGGAAGAGAAAAAGACAGGAATATGTATGAAAAATGCCAAAAGTTTTATATTTTAGATAAAAAGGTTTGGATTTGCCGGGCGCGGTGGCTCACGCCTGTAATCCTAGCACTCTGGGAGGCCGAGGCGGGTGGATAGCTCAAGGTCAGGAGTTCAAGACCAGCCTGAGCAAGAGCGAGACCCCGTCTCTACTATAAATAGAAAGAAATTAATTG